>JAFEMH010001099.1:0-15000 GCA_022495995.1 Adenophora triphylla var. japonica
TAAAAAATAATATTATTAAAGTAGGTGTTGTGAGTGGGAGGAGAGAGAATGAGTGGAGAGAATAGTAAATTTGAAAAGTGTTGTGAGTATGACAAGTGGATCCCATGAATAAAGAAGTATTAAAAAATTTCCTTTTTAGGAAAGTGGAACTTTAAAGTGGGACACCCAAAATAGTAAAAGGGGTAATGTTTTATGGGACAGAGGGAGTACTCTCCCTCTTAAATTATACTCCCTTCGTCCCCGTCGAGTGTACACTTATTTCCCTTTTGGTCCGTCCCAGCCGAATGTGAACTACCAAAAATAAAAAAGGTTTTAATATTTTATATTCTCCATACCCCACCCATTCATTAACTCCACTCATTCTTCACCATACAATTTATTCAACCAACCTACTATTTACTCCACTCATTCTCTCTCTTCATTTTCTACCACACATTTTCATTATCTTAATAATATTTCTTAATCGACGTGCCTTGGTCAATGGTGCACACTTGGGTGGGACGGAGGGAGTACTTCCTCTGTCCCACTTCAAAGGATCCTATTTTCTCTTTTTTCCGTTTCACTTTAAGAGTCCCATTTATAAATGACAAATTTTGAACAGTATTTCAGACATTTATACCCTTATAATTTAAATATATTTACAAAAAAAAAACCATTCATTATATCCTTATAATGTTAACATATTTACAAAAAATCAATCATTAACTACTATTTTCTATCACACATTTAACTTTTACATTATCTCTCCTCTAATCTTCTACCCACTTACAAAAAAATCAATCATTAACTATTATTTCTTACCCCACATTTAACTTTTACATTCTCTCTTCTCTAATCTTCTACCTACTTACAATTCTTTATTCATTTTTTAATTTTTTTTTTATTAAAAAGAGTGAAATCCAACCTCAGACCCTTGGTCTGGGACGGAGGGAGTAAAGTTTATCATTTTAAATATTTTATCAAACATTGCAAAACAAGCACATTCTCTTGTTTGTCTCGTACTCACATCAATTAATTTATTTAATGGTTTTTATCTCACTAATAATCTCTAACTCATTATTTTTAAAGTATGAGATTTTATATTAAAATCAATTGCTGATAAAAGTAGTGATTTATAATCTTATATGTTATATTCAAGGTTTATCAATTTTCGATTTGTAATAATATTTCTAATACGGGATCTCACGTATATACGGAGTTTGCTTAAAATTAAAACGCGAACTTATTAATTAGGTGTCGTGGAGCAAAATCGTGTGCCGTTGTGCCTGCACGTGTAACTGGTATGCTCTAATATTATCTTAAATTCTGAGATTACACGTTAAAATCAATTGATTATGTGATCCAAAATCTTTATATACTGAGTACAAGAGTAATTTAATTATTCCCGATAGGGGATATGTGCTTCAACACGCCCACTCACACGTAGCCAATTCTTGAACTTACAACATAGACTATTTGGGTCGGGGTGACGCGAAACTAAAAAATCGTGGGCCTTTTTTGAGCTCGCACGTGTAGAGTAGAACTTCATGAGTCTCTTTTGGACTCATACGAGTAGATGGGTCATCTCTAATTTCATGATAAAGTCTAAGGTTCTATCTCAAAACTAATTGGCGCTAACTAATTGGCGCATTATCTTATGACTCCATTATCTTATACTCTACAATCCTGCCAATTGGAAATTTTTTGGGCACACACGTATTGCGAGAAGGAAAAGTAAGAGAGATGATGAAAGGGAATGTTGTGAGTATGAAAAATTAAATAGAGAGAGAATGATGGGAGGAATAAGTGATTTGATTGACAATATGAGTTTAAAAGAAAATGTAAGCAAGTAAAATAGAATTTAGCTGAGAAAAAATAAGAAAGATTCCCCTTCCATTTTGGACAGCTTTTCATCAATGGGACCGATCCAAAAAAGAAAATAAGTATTCACTCAGCAGGGACGGAGGGAGTATGTTATATACAAGGTATGTTACACGTGCAGACCCAATAACCCACTATACTGGTACGCGTCACCCGATTAATAAATCCATATTGTAAGAGTTGGCAAAGCTCGGCTACAAATAAGTGGGCATGTTAGAGACATAATCACACATCGATAATTGACGAATATTGTCTATAACATATAAGATCACGGCCCACCCACTTTATCATAATTGATTTTAAGGTGAAAACTCATTATCTATATTCACAACAACTTTAGATAATAAACCTTTCCTAAATTTTCATGCACCAAACAATTTTTTTGTAATCTGAAATTGAGGTGAGATAAAGGGAATAAATTGTACTCCCTACTTACCCACTTCTGCTTAAATAAGTTTCCAAACACCAAAAATAAAGAAACCTATTTTTATTATATAATACTCCCTCCGTCCCTTTTAAGCTTCACTTTTTATCAAAATGAGTGTCCCGTTAAAAGCTTTACCTTTCCTAAAATGGCAAAGAATATTTACTATTTCACCCGCTAATTCTCTCTCCTATTTCACTATTATACTCACAACACTTTTCAAATTTACTATTTCCTCCACTCATTTTCTCTCCTATTTTACTTTTACACTCACAACATTTTTTCTTTCCACCTATTTTCTTAATTTGCATGATTTAAAAAAAGTGTGAACCATGGACTGGAACGGAGGGAGTACTCCTTTTGACCCATTTGAAACTATACTTTATTTTTTTTAAAAAATTGCCTCATTGGAAACTATATACTTTCATTTTGAATAAGTTTATAATATTTCTTTAATTAATTGGACTCGTTTTTACAGTATCAACAACTTTTTACTTACTATTCACTACCTCGCTTTTTCTCTCTTGCCTCACTTTTCATACAACATCTATTCGACTAACACGTTTCAGTAATATACGTGAGAACTCAAAGTGTTTAATTTCAAACGAAACAGAGGTAACATGGATAATATAATGTGAGTATTAAAGGTGAGGCAAATAATTTGAGATAGATAATAAATAGAAAGTGAGTAATTATTATTAGTATTACATTTGAGGCTCATTAAATAAAATTATATTATAAAATTGATTTTTTTTTTTGAAATAATAATTTTTTTTTGAAATAATGAATGAAACATACAAAATGAAAGTTTTTGAAGTAAAAGGAGAGGGGGAGCGGAGTTATAGTTTATTCATTTTCTTGTTTTTTCATTTCTTTTTAGAGTCCTTAGGAATATTGCATTTTTTCTAGATCATTGAAAAATGGATTTTTCAAAAAGTGCATCTGATTTGGTAAGTGTCAGAGTTAATATTACTAAGTGTGTCATTCATACTAGGACTTATATTTATTTAATCTGGCACTTATAAATATTCAAGTGGACAGTTTTAACACTTGTTAATAAATGTCAATATTATGTCTATTAAAGGGTGTTCGTGTGCGACAAAAAAATAATAGTTGTAGTGTGAAAGAATGTCAATTTTAGTGTTAAGAGTGCAAATGTGTGTTGAAAAGTGTTAATCCCGTAGAGTTAAAGACTTTCAATTGTAGTGTTAATAAGTCTCAATAAGTTTTAGTAAGTTCATAATTAACAAAATATCATTGGGTGTTTTAAAATCATGTTCTTGTTATTTATAAAATGCAATTTTTTAAAACAAGTTTAAGTTATTCATAAATATGCCACCACATGTTTTTACACAAATTTTAATTATTTACAAAAATTTCAGCACACAATTTTAACACTTTTTTTTCTATGATCATGTCTTCTTTTTTTAATGTTACTTTTGCCAAAAATAAAATAAAATCAAACTGAATATATTATTTTGATTTGGAATTGAATGGATGAAATTTGGCTATATTAATACCATTGCAAATGATTCACCCAAATAATTAGATAATCATCCAATTCATTATAATTATTCATTCGTAAAATGAAAAAATGCCACCAAAATCACTATTAAAATTTAAAAGCATTAAATCAACAAAAGAAAGGCATCAATCTTTTGTATTTGTTAATTAATTCGTCTTTCAAAATGTTTTACTCTTGTTTTGAATATGTATATATATATATATATATGTAGGTGCTCAAATGAGAATCATAATAAAATGAGAATCGTGAGAACCACTTGTATACACTTGTTTACAATAGATACTTAGCTACTGTATACATATACAGTCTACTGTATATGTATACAATAGTTAAGTATCTACTGTATACAAGTGTATAACCACACGTATACACTTGTATACAGTAGCTAAGTATCTACTGTATATGTATACAGTCTATTGTATATGTATACAGTAGCTAAATATCTACTGTATACAAGTGTATACAAGTGGTTCTCACGATTCTCATTTTGTTATGGTTCTCATTTGAGCGTGACCCTATATATATATATTGAACATACCAAAAGTGTCGAGTTGGGCCAAACGAGTAAAGTCCAATTACCGATAGCCTTGGTCTCCACATTCCCAATAAGGCTGGTCCAATCAAAACAAGGCCCAAAGCCCATCTCAAGTATCAATCGACCAAGCCCATGGTCCGACCCACAAGTCCCGACCTAGCTTAGTCCGACCTCATGATCCATACTACAATTCGGGTACGAACCATGCTCTACCCGACAATGGTCGACCATATCACGAGCGGCGACCTCGACCTAAATCAACAAGTGACGACTTAACACTTGCGCGGCTTATTTGGTTGAACAATCCTCATAACCACATCCCTACAAATCGGGAACCGTTATGGACATGTTCCCACGTCCAAGTAATCGCGCTACAATCTCTGAGCACATGTCGCCTCCCAAAAAATACACCACTCTTGCCTATAAATACTTCATCACTACCAAACGGTGAAAAGGTAACCGCCATTTTGTATTCTCGAGTTCATTATTCAATACATTTTGAGCTTTATACAATCGTTATCTTACTCACGCCCGAGCCTTCGCGAGACACATCCGGCTAGTCGCGGTTCTGCTGTGTCAAGAAGCTGTGTGACTGATCCCCGCCACGCTGAGGAAGATTGATAAGCACATTTCCTGCAAAGACGCTTGGTTCCATTGCCGGGAAACGTGCTTAAGCTTGACCTCGAAAAGTTCATCAACCCGCAACAATGGTAACCCTGCATCTTAGGGCATGTTGGAAGATGCTTCAAGAATTCATTGAGGTGAACAACAACACCAATACAAACGCAGGAAATCTCAATGTCAATGCCGAAAACATGGACTTGCCTCCTCCCCACCAAATCGCCCCCATGGTAGAGCCACGCGCTCTACTGCTGTTGTTGATGGCGCAGGATTGCCTCGACACAAGGAGAGAGGAAAAAGGCATATGGAGGGACAAGTGAGTCCCACCTCCTCCCAAGCGTCCAATCGGACAGCGAATACGGGAAACAGGCAGGTGTCCCTCAATTAATCCCATGAGCAAGAAAGGAAATGATGTTAGAGCGAGCTCAAATCTTGGCCGACTTGATAGCCAGCCAGGAGGAGGAGCGTGCCGACGAACGTTCGTAAGGATTGCTCCTCCCAAGTCTCCAATGGAAGGCAAAGGGCCAGGAGGCTAGGCCAAATGAAGGCGTGTGGGACGTAATGGCGAGGACAGATAGTTTCAGCGAGCTCCTACAATTGTTCATGTGCCAAGTAACGACTGGGCTAGCCTCACGTAACAGGGAGCAGGAGGCTCAATCCGATTTGAGGACTCGGTTAATCAGCCAGCGTAAAAAGCAGCATGTTTCTACATAACGCAGATCGTGATCCCATAGAGATGTGAATGGGCCTAGGTCGCCGCGGTGAGAGGGAAAGGCGCAGTCGCCACATGGAGATAACGAGGCGCAGTCGCCGTCTCGCCGCCGAGAGGCGCAGTCGCCTCAAAGAAGTAATGCATATAGATCTCCAATAAGATCGAAGGACCAATTCTCACAGGACGTAGGAGTAGGCAGGTGACTCCCCCAAGTGAGGGCCGGAGGTCAAATCGCTCCCCTCCAGAGATGAAAGACCCGATGCCGAGAATGGTTGTTGATGAAAAAGAAGTTTGAACAATGGGAGGAGGAGAAGAAAAGGATGCCGAAAAGGTCGAACGAATTGACTTTGCTTCTTCGACCACTTTCCAAGGAACCGAGAGATAGTCGACCTCCCTAGTTTCAGTTACCCCTTCTAGAGAAGTATTCTCGTTCCACCAATGCAAGAAGCCACATAGCACACTTGGAGGCCACGATGTGTTTTGTCGCCAATGAAGACGACAATATGTGCAAAGCCCTCGTAAGTACCCCTCACAGAGACAGCCTTTGACATGGTTTAATGGTTTGGCACCTGTAGCATAACCACTGGACATGCTTCGAGGACCAAGTTCCTAGATCGCTCTCGATCGCCGGAGCTCCTGGAAAAGTGACGGTGATCGATTTAAACAACTTGGTGCAAAAGCCAAAAACGAAAGCTCCATGAGCTACTTCACCAAGTTCAAAGAAATGGTCGACAAGATCAAGAAGAGGACATCACAGACAGGGAGGTAATCAATTGCTTCCGAAGTGGTATTTCCTCGTAAGACATGGACTACGAGCTCACAGCCCGAACGGTCACAACTCGACAAGTGAGTTGTTTCAAAAGGTGTATAATGTCGCCCGTCGAGGAAAGGAAAGAAAAGAAGAAGGAAAGAGCCCCAAGGTTGAAGTCACCGATGATAAAAAGGACTCCAACAAGAATGGAGGAACAATAAAAATGGAAAGAACGTAACTAGGGCAACAGAGAAGGTGCCCGAAGCTTTCACTCCCTCACGGTGAGTCGAACCGAGATTTTGAATGCCGTCGAACCGGCTCCTCCGGCCCCAATGAATCCAGCAACAAGTTTAGAGGACAACAGTTAGTACCGCGACTACCACAAAGACACCGGTCATCTCACGAGGATTGCTTGGGATTAAAGCGTATCATCCAGAGAATGGTCGACTGTGGAGACTCAAGCTTATGTGGAAGAGACCTCAAGCCGGAGGAGGTGAGCGCCACAGTGGGCAACAAGGACCTAGGCAGCCTAGACCGAACCTCGGGGGGGTCATCACCGAACAAGCGAGCAACACTCGCCATCAAGCACAAGATATTCCACCAATAAGGCCCCACATGTGCCTCCAAGGAGAGAAGTAAGAGATGAAGCGATCAGCTTCTACCCTCATGAATTGGCAACTAATATGGCGGCTAGGGAGCAAGTTCTCGTCATCTCAGGTCTCATTGATGGATGTACGACGAGCAGACTTTAGCCTCCACACGCTGCGCAAGGATATTTTGTTTTACAAAACTTTCAAGGAGACGGGTCTTAATGATGAACAGTTGGAGAAATATGATGGCAGTTGGAGGGCTTCACCAACCACCGAGCCGATGCTAAAGGCCGATAGTGCTCGACGTCGACCTAGGCCAAAGACCCTCGTGGTTGTCTCGAAGGTACAATTTATCGTAATTGATGTAAATAGTGACTATGCCGCCATACTTGGAATTCCCCGGACGGAGTCGCTCTTGGAATGGTAGCATCAATTCCTCACCGAGTAAAGTTCCCCACACCTACCGGAGTAGGTTGCGTACAAGGCACGCCTCGTGCTTATCTCGGATCATGTTCTAAGAGAAAGAAAGAAAAGTGGAGCTGTAGATCGAGACCGCCGATGGTTACTTGAAGCCGTCCCGGCCGATCCACCAAAACTACCCGATTGTCAACGAGCACCATGGTGGAAGAGTCGACCTATCGCTCAAATGACGAGGTCATGCATGAGTCGACGATCACGTCACCGACAAACACAATGGTCGATCCGGATGTAGTTATGGGTCGATCAAGTCCTCATAGGCGACCTATGCCTCCGCATAGACAATAACTCTGGGGCCACTACCAAAGAAGGTCACAGACAAGCTTGATGATATGATAGCCGAGGAGGCTCCACACTTGGGAGCCGAGGAACGACAAAAGGTCAGAAATCATAGTGGAGACTCTACAATTCGTAGATGGACCGAGCCTAGAAGCTCATGGATGAGCTAGAGGAGTCGTAATCACCAACCCTTCTTACCCCGACCAAAAAATTCAGATTGGGAAGCAAATATCGCCTGAGGAGCGAGCGTAAATCATCGAGCTACTCAAAGAAAGTAATGATGTCTTTGCATGGAGGGTAGAAGACATGAGGGGAATCAAGGAGGAGGTCGCCGCTCACACACCGGGAAGTCAACCCGACCATAAAGCCTAGACCCCAAAAATTGAGAAGCTTTGCTCGCGACAAGGAAGAGGCCATAAAAACCGAGGTACAAAAACTTTTGAGTGCAGGATAATCAAAGAGGCCACTCATACAACGTGGTTGGCCAACGTGGTCATGGTGAAGAAATCGAATGGCAAGTGGCGGATGTGTGTCGACTTCACTACTCTCAATCTAGCTTGCCCAAAGGATAGCTATCCTCTTCCTAGAATTGACAAGCTTGTTGATTCCATCGCCGGCCACTCTACTCTCGGTTTCTGGATGCTTACTCGGGATACCACCAGATAAAGATGCACAAGGATGACATTGTGAAAACGGCATTTCAAGCAAATGGAGGCATTTATCGCTACAACATGATGCCATTTCGCTTAAAAAATGCAGGAGCTACCTATCAAAGAATGGTGAACAAGGTCTTTGCCTCACAAATTGGTCGAAATATGGAGGCTTACGTTGACGACATGGTCATTAAAACTAAGACCGGGGTCACGTAGTCGACCGAAGGAGACATTCGCCAATTTGAGAGCAAACGACATGAAGCTTCAACCCCAAAGCAAGTGTGTATTTGGTGTAGTCTTGGAAAGTTCTTGGGATTTATGGTATCTCAAAGAGGCATAGAAGCCAATCCGTAAAAAATCAAGGCGTTAGTCGACATGAAAGCTCCCACCAAGGTCAAAGAGATGCAATGACTTAACGGAAGGGTAGCGCTCTTGGTCGCTTCATATCAAAGTCACAGAGAGGTCTCTCCCTTTCTTCAAAGCATTGAGGGGGACGAAAAATTTTGAATGGACGACCGAATGTCATTCGTCATTTCAACAATTGAAGGATTACCTCGCTGCTCCACCTTTACTAAGTAGCCCAACCACCGGTGAAACCTTATTTGTATATCCGTCTCGCTGGAGACAAGTCGGTTGCAGCGGTGTTGATTAGAGAGGATGAAGGGGCTTCAAAACCAAGATATTACATCGGCAAGGCCTTATCGGATGTGGAGAGCGATATTACAATGCCGAGAAGGTCGCTATGCCCTAGTCGTGGCTTCAAGGAAGCCGCGAGCTTATTTTCTGGCTCATCCAATTGTGGTTCTTACAAATGCCCCCTTAGAAAAATTCTTCACAAGCCAGGAGAGTTCGTGTCGACTTCTCAACTGGTCAATTGCCCTTACCGAATTTGACATTGAGTATCGACCTCGAAAGGCGTCAAGGCTCAAGCTCTAGCCGACTTCTTGGTCGAGCTCACGTTCGCCAAGGAAGACGACGAGCGGTGAGCTCCAAAAGAAAAGGCTAAAGGAAAGGAGTCGAGTCCCTGTGTTGCCACCGCCTACCCGACGATTGTTGGAAGGTCTATTCAGACGGATCAGCGACCAAGAATAGCAGTGGAGCTGGGATAGTGCTAATCGAGCCAGAGTCTGGAACCGTGTATGAAGAATCACTAAGGTTCAAATTTGATGCTTCCAACAACCAAGCCGAATATGAGGCTTTAATCGCAACCTATTGAGTACGCCAAGTGTTTTGGAGCCACTAAGATCATGGCCTACTGTGATTCACAACTGATAGTTAACCAAGTCAGAGGCGAGTACGAGGTACTTAGCTCCACGTTGATTAAATACTGCGACTGGTGAAGGAGCTGATAAAGGATTTGGAATTCTGGGAGATTCAAAGGATTGGAAGAGAGGACAACGAGCTAGCCGATCTCCTCTCAAAATTAGCTACCTCGGCATGAGCCACATGATGAACCTATCTCCTTCCTCGAAAGTCCAAATTTATGAAAGAGTAAAAATTATTGCATAGATGATCCCTCAAGAAATTGGGCTCGGGAGAAGTGTTGGATCGAGGAAATGAAAGCATACTTAGAAAATGGAGAGAAGTTTGCCGGATGACGAGAAAGAAGGCTCGAGCTATCAAAAAGAAAGCTCCAAGGTATGTCATTCAAGGAGGCGACCTATTCGAAGATCTTATACTCGACCATTACTAAAGTGCATCCACCCTCAAGAGGTCGCCCTATTGATACACGAAGTGCATAGTGGAATTTGTGGTGGACACCGGGGCCGTGACTCTTGCCGACAAGTTAATCACGTTGGGATACTATCGCCACACATGAGAGCCGACACTCACAACTTTGTTCAAGAATGTGATCAATGCCAAAGGTTTGCCAACCTTCCCATATGCCTACAAATGCGTGAGCGCACTCTCGTGATCGCAGCTTGGCCATTTGACATGTGGGGCGTTGACTGATTGGACCCTTCCTCCCGCCCGAGGAAACCGCAAGTATGTGATCGTCGCCATAGATTACTTCACTAAATGGGTTGAGGCCAAAACCATTAGCTCGCATCACGCAGGAAAATGCTATCAACTTTATTCATGACTTCATTTGGTGCCGGTTTGGTTTTCCTCGAGCTATAGTTGTCCGACAATGGTTTACAGTTCTCCCGCACTTTCGGCGAGATGAAGCGAGTTGGAATCAAACATTGGAAATCTTCGTCGCCTATCCTCGAAGGAAATGGGCAAGTCAAGCAAAGAAATAAACTTGTTCTATCTTCGCTCGAGACAGGCTCAGTAGGTCGACGAAACAATTGGTTGGACGAACTCCCCCTTGCTCTTCGGGGCGCTCGTACAACCACTGGGGCCTACTGGGAAACCCCTGCTCTCACATACGGGTCGAGGCCGTGGCACTCCGCCGAGCTCGCATTCCCTATCGCTAGAGTGACCTTCTTTGATCGAAGAGCAATGACACCAACAGGTTGATCGACTTGGACACGATCGACGAGAAGCGAGAAACTTACCTCCAGAATGGTCAATTACAAGCAAATGGACTAAAAGTTATCACGACAAAGAAGGTCAAGGCAAGGTCTTTCCAAGTTGGAGATTATGTATTGAGAAAGATTGAGGCAACGGGTAGAAGGACTCAGCAGTAACAAGCTATCTCCTAACCGGGAAGGTCCCTATATAGTCACTCGAGTCACGTCAAAGGAAGGAACCTACATGATAGCTCATCCCCGGGAGGTGACGATTTGAAACATCCTTGGCATGCTACTCACCTCATCAAATACTACTTCTAGTTTTTCAATTTTAAAGTTCAAGTTTGTGTTAAAGCTAGTTTCAAATCGATGTAAGCATGATTCCTACTTCAATGAAAAGAGCGCTTATTCGATCAAACATAGTGTTACATTAATATCAACAAGCTCGACTCTTAGTCGCCTTCGTTCTAACAAGCTCGATTCTTAATCGCCTTTGTTTATTTAACAAGTCCGACTCTTAGTCGACTTTGTTCCTAACGAGCTCGACTCTTAGTCGGTTCATCTTAGCTCGACTCTTAGTCGCCTTCACCCTAACAAGCTCGACTCTTAGTCGCCTTCGTTCCTAACAAGCTCGATTCTTAATCGCCTTTGTTCACTTAACAAGTCCGACTCTTAGTCGACTTAGTTCTAACAAACTCGACTCTTAGTCGCCTTGATTTACTTAGCTCGATTCTTAATCGCCTTTGCCTATTCAACAAGTATAATTCCTAATAAACTTGGTCCTAATTAACTCGACCCCGGTCGTTTCAATAGTATGAACGAGGTTCGACTCATGATCAATCTCGTTCACAAAAAAGTTAATCAAGTCTGAGGTCGACTAAACCAACAAGATCAAGTCACCTCTAGGCTCAAGTTGACTCATTTATATTAGCTACATCTAGCTAGACATACAATATGGAATGAAAAACATACAACATTCCGAAAACAAAAGTCGCCTATGATAGAGATAAGTCTCCCAAAACGGGCTAAGACTTAGACAAAATAAATTTACAAAGAGTATCTTGCCTCCCAAAAAATAGGGCCAAGGCATTCAAATATTCAAGGAATCAAAAGAACAAAAATTGTTGGTTGGAGCTTGTTCATTACAAATTCAACTAAATAATTTAAGAGTCCTGGCCGACATCAGCTTGGTCGTCAATGGAAGCTCGACCTTCACCATCTTCTTGTTGCTGGGGCTCTAGGGGCTTACCCGATTCGAATATGTCCGCTCGCTTTCAATCTCCATGGCTTCAAGATCGTCGAGTTCCGCCAAGACCACATCAAAATTTCTATCAAGGACAGGGGAGCTTCCCACTTCTCGCAGCGATCCTCCTCATCCTCTTGGGCAATGAAAACTAGATCGTTTTCAAGGTAAGGAACGAGCGCAGTGACCACCACGAGCCGTCATATCATATTGGGACTCCGGCAAACCAACGAGCTAATTGCTCGATGGTAACCGTAGCCGTTGGATCTACAAGCGCACGACGGCCATGTGTCTTTTGCCGACCTCAAGAAAATCTTGGGCCTTAGACACTATGGCGTCATAGTACTCGTCCCCCGCCTTCAACTTCTCAACTGCGGCTTCGTAGGCATCCTTAGCAGCTTTCTCAATAGCAGCCTTGTGGTCTTTCTCGACTCTTCTCTCTCTCAAGTCGATGCTTTGTTCATGCAACTCGAGCAAAGAAGGCATCCTTATCCTTTAGAAGTTTGTTAATAGTGGCGCCCCGCCTTGGCCTTCCCCAGCTTCTTTCTTCTCAAAGACCCTCCTCACCTCCACTTCCTTGAGTTTGGACTCTGCTGACCTCAAGGTCGGACAGAGCCTTGGTCTTCACCGCCGTTGGCTTCATACGAATTGTCCAAGTCGTTATACTTCTCTTTCCATTCCGCAAGCTCTTGAGCCTTTTGGAATAATCACGAAGGGCTTGTCTCTCCCTCTCAATGGAGGCCCTCCAAGAGCTCTTGGCTTGCTCAATCATTGTAAGGTTCTCGCATTCCAAAGGAAACAAAGAAGTGTTAGCTCGAGATTCAAGTGGATCGAGTAAAGGAGCAAGACGACTAAAATAAAAGAGAAAGTGAGAAGTTACCTCGCAATGAGCCACTGCATCGAGCCGAGAATTCCTCGGTGTCATGCCCTTATCGCCCAAGTGAGCTAGCGTACCCACATCCACCGCTCTTCTCACAATCACCCGGCCCAAGTTCATGTCCGGGTAGCCGCGACTGCAATTAACTCCTTCAAGAGAGGGAACATCACTCAGCCTCTCGCATCCTTTCTTCAATGGATTCTTGGTTGGGATAAGAAGAAGCCGGAGGAGGTGGAAGCAATGGGCTCGATGAAACAAAGATTCCCTTGTCCGCATCGCAACCTCTTAGTCCTCGTAGGTTGATCATCAACTTCGGTTTCCATGACGTCGTCATCAATGTTTACGACATCCAAGGGACTAGTTCTCGCTCCGACAAAGATCGGAGGTCCCTACATTGACATCGGTAGTTGGGTCGGAGCTCACATCGTGCCTCGCGATTTGTTGGATTCATTACCCTCCTCGCTCACGCTCATGGTATGACTGGCTCAACAAAGGATCTTCTTCATCTACCCCTTCCATTGGCACCATCCCAATATTGTCTTTTGAAGCCGATCGGTCCTTAACGCGGCTTCCTCTCGCCCGCGAGCACGAGCATTAGCCTTCCCATGGTCCTTCCTCGCTTTCTTCTTGTCGAAACGCCAACGATTCGAACCATGTTAGCTTCTTGCTCGGGGAGTCGAAGCTATGACAAAATCAAAACAACAAAGTGTTAGATCGACATATGAAAGTTCTACATACGAACACAAGTTCTATGTACGAGCAACTATGTACGACTCAATTATCTTATACGCAAGCTAACAAATGACGAGCTAAGAAAGGGACACAATACAAATGGTCTATCATATTGTCGGATCGACAAGGTGCACTTCTAGGACGAGTAAAGGGTTGCGTAACAAAATCTTACCACCGGTATGCTCCCGTTATCCTTGCAAAGAGTTTTACTGCCTTCTTGCAACGCCGGCACAAATTTCCAAACCTCCCTGGAGAATGAGTAACCCGTTCGGGATATATTTGTCCTCTCAACACAGGACAAGGGGCTCTACCACTCCATCTCCGACATCATCCCAGCTGGGACGGTTATACCGGTGGTGGCGAGCAGACTCTCCCGGCTAATGGGTCTTCTCTCGACTAAGCGACACAAAGCCCTATACAAGTTAAGATGCCGGTGCCGGCTCCCAATAGTTCCCTCATCTATGGCTTCGTTTCATCATTGGGCAATGGGAATTCCCATCCTAATCTACTCTCTACCACAACAACATGCGAGTTCCACCACTATGCTTACTTGGGAGGTTGGTGAAGAGCTTGGGAGATTTAGGTTTAGAGGGGTACTGATGCTCGTGTCCTCTCCACTATACTTTATAATCGAAAAATTCTTTGAACACTCTCATACAAGGTTCATACCCTAAGAATCTCGCACACCATAGCAAAGCACACAAGGACCCTACAAGTATTGGCTCCGAGCCGAAGGGGAAGAGCATTGGCACATTCTAAAACTTCGTTTATGAAGGGATCAAGAGGCAACCTGAGGCCAGCCACAAATTGACCATAGAAGAAGGCTACCCTAGTGGCATCCCTAGTAATGACGACCTAAACAACTTCATAAACTCCCTCTGAGTATAAATGGTCACCCTATAATCTTCCTTACTTATCTCACAGAAATCCCAAATCATGCTATACCTAGAGGCGTGTTCTTCTTTCCATGTAATGGCCCTTGGGGAACATAACCCCTCTCATTCTTTCCTGGCATGGCTGTATCGTCAAATGCATCAACGATTCTGGGCCCAGAGGAAGTAGATGCTGTAGCTCCGCCTTGAGTTGCCATATCTGTACAAGAAGAAGGAGAAACAGGGGAGTCAGGCCTATGAATAATTTCGCCGACCTATTTAAGGGCGACCTAGACTCCCCGGAAAGCCTATCCTATTCCTAAGGAAGGAGGGTTTGAGGACATCCCTAACATAGAACAAAGTAATATGGTCGAGCGCTTCATGGAATAGATG
>JAFEMH010001099.1:20000-272500 GCA_022495995.1 Adenophora triphylla var. japonica
AAATGATTATTAGTTTCTGTTTAATTTTGAGACGTAGAAATTTCATTTCAAGTATGACATGTAATGTGCTCAATCTGGCATTTAATAAATTCCTACTCGAATAATATTTTGTTTTGAGCACTCGACGTATTAAAGAATTCGGGTTGACGAGCCCACTAGACATCCCGAAATTCTTGAAACATCCTTTTTCAGTAATAACAATGATAAACTCTTTTTCGTGAGATGATGCGGGATTCGTCATTTGAGATTGAGTTTCAATTGAAATAACAAAAAACAAACAAACAACGACTCTCAACTAAGGATAGAAATCAACGGATCTCAACCACGGAGAGATATCATTGGCTCTTAACTACACAGAGAAATTTATTATATGACAATAGAAAATTAAAAACCCACAAATTATATATTAACATAAAATCTAAACCAACAACTCAATAGATTGTAATTTACGTTGAAATTAAAAAAAAATTGTGTTGTTGAAAGTTGTGCCTTTTTTCGATAATTTTTTTTGGACGATTAACGGAAAAGTGAGTGAAACGGAAAGAATAGAAAGATTCAAATCATAAGTTAAAAGACAGTTACTTACTTGAGAGATTGGGGCTGAGAAGTGTGTGTGTGTGTGTGTATATATATATATATATATATATATATATATATATATATATATATATATAAGAAATACCGTATATAAGCGTCTTTCTTCTTCAACTGGTTACACACAAACAAACAGTCGAACTAGAGTAGGCGAGAGAAAACCCTCCCAACGTGAAACCCTCCGGCTTGTCTCTCCATAAAAACAATCGAAACGTGTGGGTGACATTTGTTTGTTCTCTAGCTTCTCTCTCTGTCAAAAATCTACTGCAATGGCATCCCATAACAGCGAAAACAATAAAGACTACGATAATCACCAAGGTTAAGTTTCTCAACCTATTTTCTCCTACTACTATCTTATTTCTCAACCTATTAGACTATTTCACACTGTTTATTATGCTAAAAAATTATTTCTAAAAAGTTAGGATTTCATAAATTTTGCTAAAAAGTTAGGGTAAATAGGATAAAATTAATACAATAACTAATTCATGAGTGAAAGCAATAAAATGAGTTATGGAGGTCCAATCACATAAAATACAAGATATGGAGTATGTCAATCACGGATGTTATGTTTGTCCATATCTTGTATTCACAGTATGTATCAATCTCTTGTAATTATCCTTGTAATTAGCCCTATAACTAAGGTAGGTAGATTAGTATAGAATAATTAGAGAATATCTTTTCCTATGTAATAGTATTCTATTTAAACAAGGTATCACCCACAACCAAAAATAGGTTGGGTTACATTGTTCACATCAGTCATCAGTGTCTTTCTTTCTTTCTATCTCAGTTCGTCTTCTGCATTTTATTTTCTTCTTCCGTTTTATGCTTCCGTTGCAGGTGACGTCGTACATGGTATCAAGAGCTCTTCAATAGCCATGGGTGATGATGCAACAAAAACCGTGGCTACTACCGATCCTGGGCAAAGCAATTCTTACAACAAACATGGCCTCCCGATCCTCTTTAACGTACAATCGTACATGGGTCATTGTAGGTTGTCTAATGAGAACTACCAAAATTGGAGTTCTCTCTTCTTGTCTATGTTAGAAATTCACTACCTTACTCATGTTGTCACCGACAAAAACCCACCTCCCCGAACCCTTTCCACTGACACCACCACTGTTAATCCTGAGTATGAAAAATTCACCCACACATCTCGTTTCGTGTTGGGATGGATTAAAGCCACTGTCACTTCTGAGGTTCAACCACATGTTAATCCTTGCAAAAATGCACCCGAGGCATGGGATCTTCTTGCTAAGGAGTTTGGTGTTGCTTCCACCATTCATATCCAAAAACTCCAAGAGGAACTACATGACCTTTCTCTTTCTCCGGGCATGACTATTCAGGACTATGTCCTCCGTGCCAAAACCATTGCTCACTCACTCACCCGAGCCGTGAAGTCAGTCTCTAGTAATACTCTTCGTAGTAGGATTTTAGGTGGTTTAGGGCACACATATAAGGAATTTATCACTACCCAAAACTCTAAAGGTGATACTTCAATTGAGGATCTCAAAGACCTTCTCCTTCAAGAAGAAGCCCTACAGAAAAAATTCTCAAACCAAACCCACACAAATATTAGTGCTCTTGCAGCCACTAAAACACCCGAATCACCCAAACCTGTGCCTCCCCCTACTTCAGCCGTTTTTAATTCAGGTAACCAAGGGGGGTCTCGACCATTTGTTCCTAATAATGCTGGGGGATTTTTCTTTATGCCAAGCCCTCACCGTGGAAATGGGAATGGACGTCGTAATCAAGGACGAAACCGGAACAAAAATCAGGGTAGGGGACTCCTGCCAATTCCACCAAATTTCCAGCCTAGGCAGCCATTTCCCAACCCTCCTGTCCCATACAATCCTCAGGTTCCATACACCCCTCCAAACCCTTTTCTCAGTCCAGATCCTAATTCCATATCATGCCAACTCTGCAAAAAAAATGGGCATGAGGCTTCTACATGTTACCAAAGAGGGAATGTTGCTTACTCTGCTCAGTATTACCCACAGAATATGATGAATTACAATGATGGTTCGTCGCCCATGGCTCCCGTCTCATTTGTTCTTGATTCCGGTGCGACTAATCACATGACATCCGATTCGGGTGTTTTGCAACAGTACTCTCCGTATTCAGGTACAGATTCAATTTTAGTTGCTAATGGTTCATCTATTCCCATTGCTAATATTGGCTCTACTCGTTTTTCTGCTCATAATAATCAGTTTGTCATGAATACGGTTTTACATGTACCTAAAATTAGTCGATCATTACTCTCTATTCGCAAATTTTGCCTAGATAATGATTGTTTCTTTGAACTAACTGCTTTTGGGTTCTGTGTGAAGGACAACAATACCAGACGGACAGTTCTTTCTGGCAGTAATTCTGGAGACCTTTACACATTATCATTTGTTCCTAGCTCCCGAGTAAACACCTTGGCATTAATTGGCGAAAGAACTTCACCTTCTGTTTGGCATGCCCGTCTTGGGCACCCTTCTTCTCAAATTCTAGATTGCTTAGTTAGTCGAAAACGGATTCCTGTAAATGGTTCCGTTAAAATAAAGGAGATGTGTCACGTTTGTCCCTTAGGAAAGTCATGTAATCTCCCATTTGAACTTCGTAGTTTTAATTCTACAAAACCATTAGCTTTGTTACATTTGGATGTTTGGGGTCCTTCCCCCGAAGCTTCTGTTTCTGGTTATAGATTTTATTTATCAATTGTTGACGATTTTTCTCGTTACGTTTGGTTATTTCCCCTCTTTCATAAATCTGATGTGTTCATTGTATTTTCAGAGTTTAAAAATCTCATTGAAAATCAACTGTCCCATAAAATTTCTGCCATACACACCATAAAGACTATACAAACTGATGGGGGGGGAGAATTTATTAACCGACAGTTTGCCTCGTTTTTGATTAAGCATGGCATTGGACATAAGACATCTTGTCCTTATACTCCCCAACAAAATGGGGTTGTGGAACGCAAGCACAGACATATATCAGAAATGGGTCTTTGTCTTCTAGCTCATTCATCCGTTCCACAAAAGTTTTGGCTCGAGGCATTTACAACTGCTGTTTTTCTTATCAATAGGTTACCTATGCGACAACTTCGGTATGTCTCACCCTATGAAAAATTGTGGCGCCGTTCCCCGAATTATCGGTTTCTTAAAACATTTGGATGCACTTGTTTTCCTAACCTTGTTCCATATAATCGTCATAAATTAATGTTCAAATCCACACCTTGTGTTTTTCTTGGATATGATTCTATGCGGAAAGGTTACAGGTGTTACGATCCTCTCACTGGCCGGGTATATATATCAAGACATGTTTTGTTTAACGAAACACATTTTTATTATTCTGCAAAAAGTTTTGCTACAGCTTCTCTTGGCCCAAGTCAGCTTGTGCAAGTGCCCAGCCATGCCTCGTGTGAACATTCTGCACCAACTATCTCTGGGCCCCTGCCCTCATTTGTATCGAGTGGCCCATCTACTACAGATCAGCCAAAACATAACAGTGATCCACCAAGTAATGTGACGGACCAGCCCACTACTCCAGGGCATTGCGGCTCGCAACGGTTGAGCTTCCTCTTCTTCCTGTGCAGATCAGCGCCTCTTCTCGACCCAACTCCAGGTGCAGCCCACTTCCTTGTGCATTGCAGCCATCCGCGTCTGAGCATGCTGGGCCAGAATCTCCTATTCAACCCATTGAAACCAGCTCCCAGCCCACTGGTCCTGTTCAAGTTCAACAAAGCTGTCTTGATCCGAATTTTTCTTCTGTGGCAGCTAGTCCAAACCCAATTGGGCAACACCACATGCTCACTAGAGCCAAGTCTGGGATTTTCAAACCCAAACTTCGTGCAGATCTTGCTCTTAAGTCTCCTGTTGAAAGTTGCAAATATCCATTGGCATTGACTGCAACTACCAGTGACTCTCCATTTTTTGAACCAAGAACTTTTAAACAAGCGGCTCAGCTTACCCCGGTGGCAACAAGCTATGCAGAGGAAATTATTGCTCTACAAAAAATGGTACTTGGTCTCTTGTTCCCCGTCCGCCTCATCATAATATTGTTGGTAGTAAATGGATTTACAAAGTTAAACGAAATGCTGATGGTTCTCTAGAAAGATACAAGGCTCGACTTGTAGCCCAAGGGTACACACAACAGGAAGGTGTCGATTATGATGAGACATTTAGCCCGGTTATCAAGCCGGCCACTATCCGGACTATTCTCTCTATTGCCCATTCTCGGGATTGGCCCATCGAACAACTTGATGTTCGAAATGCATTTTTAAATGGTATTCTTTCCGAAGAAGTATATATGTCTCAGCCTCCAGGGTTCATTGATCAACTTGCCCGGATTATGTATGTCGCCTTCATCGAGCACTCTACGGCCTTAAGCAGTCGCCGCGAGCTTGGTTTCATAGATTGCATGATTTCTTACTCACTTTGGGGTTCTTTAATAGTCATGCTGACTCTTCTCTTTTCATCCGCCATCTACACGGATCTACAGTGGTCATTCTTGTATACGTTGATGACATCATCGTTACCGGTTCTTCTGTCACATCCGTTAACCATGTTCTTGATGCCATTTGTGGCAAATTTGATAGCCGGCGGTTGGGACCCCTGAGGTTCTTTTTGGGCGTTGAAGCTACACGCACCAAAAACTCACCTGCATTTGAATCAGATCTAGGTATGCTGCGATCTCCTTCACAAGTTCAATATGCATTTGAGCAAACCAAAGCACCCACCCCTCTAGCACCCGGCCTTCATCTCTCAGCTTCTGACGGGGACCCTCTCTCCGACACCACTTCTTATCGTAGTATGGTTGGAGGACTTCAATATATTACTCTCACCCGACCTAGTTATCTTTTCTTTGTTAACCAAGTGTGCCAATTTATGCATTCTCCTCGGACAACCCATTTACAAGCTGTTAAACGTATCTTTCGGTTTCTTAAAGGTACGATAAATCTTGGTCTCTCCTTCCAAAGTTCACCGTGACACATCCCTTGTAGCATATAGTGATGCCTGTTGGGTCGGGTCACTGACACCGCCGCTCTACAACCGGGCGCTTGTGTGTTTATTGGTCCTAACTTAGTGGCATGGTCGTGAAAGAAACAACATACAAGTCTCGTTCTAGTAGCGAGGCGGAGTATCGAGCGTTAGCCTCCACGGCTGCCGAACTTCGTTGGTTCTCCCTATCTCTACAGGGAACTCGGACTCCACTTAGCTCCTCCTCGACTTCTATGTGACAACATATCGGCGCTTCACATGTCCAAGAACCCGGTTTTCACGCTCGTACTCGTCACATTGAGATCGATCTTCATTTTGTTCGTGAGCTACATCACCGCGGTTTCTTACGTCTTCATCATGTTGCCTCCTCAGATCAAGTTGCCGACATATTCACTAAAAGTCTTGCTGCACCAAGATTCCAACTACTTTCCGGCAAGCTACATCTCTGCTCCGTTCCGATTAGCTTGAGGGGGGGTGAAAGCAATAAAATGAGTTATGGAGGTCCAATCACATAAAATACAAGATATGGAGTATGTCAATCACGGATGTTATGTTTGTCCATATCTTGTATTCACAGTATGTATCAATCTCTTGTAATTATCCTTGTAATTAGCCCTATAACTAAGGTAGGTAGATTAGTATAGAATAATTAGAGAATATCTTTTCCTATGTAATAGTATTCTATTTAAACAAGGTATCACCCACAACCAAAAATAGGTTGGGTTACATTGTTCACATCAGTCATCAGTGTCTTTCTTTCTTTCTATCTCAGTTCGTCTTCTGCATTTTATTTTCTTCTTCCGTTTTATGCTTCCGTTGCAGGTGACGTCGTACAATGAGTTAAGGATTACTTTTGAAAATTGCACTTGGATTCAGTAGATAATTAACTATTGAATCCATATGTATTTTCATGATTACACTTGGATTCAGTAGCTTAAATAAATATTGAATCCAAGTGTAATGTCAAAAAATACACATGGATACAGTAACTATTTAGCTAATAAATTCAAGTGCAATGTTCAAAAATACACTTGTATTCAGTAGCTATTTAGCTACTAAATCCAAGTGAAATATTCAAATATACACATGCATTCAGTATCTAACTTATCTACTGAATATAAGTGCAATGTTAGAAAAAATACACATGAATTCAGTTACTAATTAGCTACTGAATCCATGTGTATTTTCATGGTTGGACTTGAATTTGGTAGATAAGTTAGATACTGAATCTAAGTGTATTTTCATGATTACACTTTGATTTAGTAACTATTAACCTACTGAATCCATGTTTATTTTCATGATTACACTTGAATTCATTAAGTATATAACTACTGAATACAAATTTGTTTCTATTAAATATAGTAGGATAACGTGACAAAAGACAATCTCGTAGGATCCATGATTCAAAAAATAAGAAGAAAAGACAAGAAAGAGAAGCACTTATAGCTTTTGGAGTTAAAATAGTTCCAGAAAAAGTTGTGCTTGATTCTGATGAAAATAGAGGTGAGTTGAAATTATGTTTTTATATTTAGTAGCTAATTACCTACTAAATCCAAGTTAAATCATGAAAATACACTTGGATTCGTTTGTTAAGTTATCTATTGAATCCAAGTGAAATGGTCAAAAATACACACTTGGATTCAGTAGCTTAGCTACTAAATTCATATGTATTTTATGATTACACTTGAATTCAGTAGCTTTTTAGATACTGAATCCAAGTTTATTTACATGATTCCACTTGTATTAAAAAGAAATTGTAATTTTTAATATTTTTATTCGGAAGAAGGCATGAAAGAACAAGAAGAAGGCATGAGAGAATAAACTTCGGACACGGAAGATGATATGACAGTAGGACAATTTTATGTCCATCAGAGTAATGAAAAGATCATGACAAGGGTGAAAGTACTACATTAAGCGCAAAGAAGCCAAGATCAACTGTTTCTAAACTTACATATCAGAAATACCAAATTAGAATCAACCCCAAAAAATGTCAGAGACTCTAAAATCTCTTTCTCCTCGATTTCAACCTCACTAACTGTAAACACCCCATTCTGAATCAATAATTCATGATTACACTACTCTTCGTCTCTCTTTTGTGTTTTGATGAAATCATATTAGTTTCGTCATGTTTTTTCGTTAAGTTTCTAACTAACCTCGTTAGTTTTGGACCTAACTGACTAACGGAACAACTGAAGAGGACAAAATGGTCATTTGACTAGTTGTCCCGCGCGGGACATACGTGTCTCGCGCGAGACAAGTCCTCTACAGGATTTGCAGAATCACTTTCCTTTTCCGTTTCAAACTCTTTTCTAGATAAATATTATCCAATCCGGGTATCCAATGATATTTGAGTTCTGCAACCTTCCTTGGGAGGAATCCCAATCCACCTTTACCTCTTAAAATCCCTATATATACCTGATGGCTTTCAGTATTTCAGAGGTCCCCAATCCCCGATCGAAAACACACAACATACACAATTTGTTGGTTTCTCTCATTGAAAGATTCCTTCAAAACTCTCATAAACAACTCCTAAATTCGTCCATCAACCTTGTTGATCGACGAACATCAAGGTTCAAGCCAATCAAGGCGGAACTCTGTCCGAATCACTTCTCGATCGAGGAAAACACTTAGAATCGCGTTCTAAATCAAATACTCCTTAAACACAAGGTAAACTCCTAATCTTCTTCTCAACCCCTCTAATTGCTTTTAGAGTAGTGCAATCCCATCAAAAGGGTTAGCCTAGAGTCCCTTCAATCCATGGAGGCGATCTCGAAGCATACGACCCGACATTCCTAATTAAGAAATTAATTAGGGTTTCTTATTTAAATATTGTAAAGATTGATAATACTCAATTGGCAAGACCGATTTTCGGATTGGGTGGAATGGGTGCTCCTCGACCTTCCCATTCCATAACCTAACCCCGAACCCTCAAATCTCTTAAAATAATCAAAAAGAGTTTTCTTATTATTTTCCTAAATAAATAATAAGTGGCGACTCTATTATTCAATAAAAATATCAACGCTACACTAACCTACCCCATAAGATAGGTTACTATCTTATTGAAAATTACAACAATGAAAATACACATGGATTCAATAGCTAACTTAGTTATCGAATCCATGTAAAATCATGAAAATACATTTGGATTCAATAGCTACTGATTCCAAGTGCAATGTTAAAAATACAAATGGAAGTTGAAACATTAATGTTTTCCTATTGAATGTAATATTTCAGGAATCTGATAATGTTTAAGAACATGAGATGCACGGTGATGAGGTGAAACGCGCAGTGACTAGGTATACATAAATGCATACTATTTGAGATGCAATGCACACCAACATCCAGCATGTGCTCGTAGTCAACAATTCCATCATCGACCTATTTAATGCGCACATTTTACGTGGAATTGTTGAGGACGAACCACCCATCACCGCCACTCAATCCCCGCATCAGTTTCCACTTCTCTTCACTCAAGACAAAGAAAACAATCACCTCAACTCCTAGAAGCTGAATCAATCACCTACTTGCAATGCGAAAACTTATCACAAGATGTTGTCAAAACTAAAGAACAAAACAACCTAACCCCAACAGTTGACATTATGGAGTTTGATAGTGAGGCCTTGAAAATAGTTGAAGTGATGGAGGATTTGGCCAAATCGAAAAATATTGTTGACCAACAGTCAAACATATTGGGGATGTGAATGTTCTGGAAATTGCAACATCAACAATGTTGTCGTTGGAGAAGGAAACTGGGAAAGAGATGCAAGAGGAGGAGACTATTGGTGAAGGTGTACATCGGGAATCTCCAACCGAGAGATGTGCAGTTGAAACGGGAAGTGCCACTACACCAACTTTTGATCTTGAGATAGGCCCTGCTATAGAGCAAATGCGAGCAGAAGAAATTGCAGAAAAGCGTAAAAAAATTGAAAATCTGTCACCGATTCCTTTTCCTTTTTTTATCTTAATTTGAACCCTAAATTTATCATATCTAATGCTTCTCATTGGCTTCTAAGTTTATAACTAAGTTAATTTCTCATTTGAGCATCCTTCTTTCCCTTCTCTCTCTCTCTCTATATATATGTGTGTATATATATGGGTTTTGTTAGGATATCCACCATAAGAGTATCCTAACAAGTGATCCATTATTTTTGGACAAAAATGTCCCTCATTCCTCAAAGCAATCATATGTATGATGGGGACAAAATTGTAATCATCAAAGAGAGAAAGAGAGATATATACTAACTCTCTCTCTCTCTCTCTCTCTCTCTTATTTAATACTAACTCTCTCTTTCTCTTTGATGATTACAATTTTATCCCATCATATCTATGGTTGCTTTGAGGAATGAGGGACATTTTTGTCCTAAAAATAATGGGTCACTTGTTAGGATACTCCTATGTTATGGTGGTATATATATATATACTAGTAAAAGCTCGTGTCCAAGGACACGTGTTTTTTTTTTTAAATTAAAAAAAATATTTTTTATTTTTTTAATTTAAAAAAAATAAGTTTTTTTTTAAGGGCAAAATGGGAAAGGGACAATTTAGTGAGGGCAAAATGTGAAATTTGACTTATGAAACTGTTCATTGTACTGTTCACGGAGGAGTTGCCATATATATATATATATATATATATATATATATATATATATATATATATATATATATATATATATATATATATATATATATATATATATATATACTCCCTCCGTCTCATGATAATATATAAACTTTCCTTTTTGGGCGTCCCACAATAATATATACTTTCCTAAAATGGAAAGAAATCTTTACTATTCCCTCCCCTCATTCTCTCTCCTACATTATTTTAATACTCACATCACTATTATAATTTACTATTCTCTCCACTCATTCTCTCTCCTATTTTATTTTCACTTTCACAACACTTTCAATATAATACTTCCTCCTTAATTCCCGTGTAAAACCCAAAAGTCTATAAAATGTTGGGACGGAGGGAGTATATATATATATATATATAAAGAGAGAGAGAGAGAGAGAGAGAGAGAGAGAGAGTTAGTTTTGTTATACAATCTTCTCTACTTTAAGTAACTCCAAAAGCTTAAAAGAGAGAGAGTTTTGTTATACAATCTTCTCTACTTTAAGTAACTCCAAAAGCTTAAAAGATTCCTAAAGTTTTCTCATAAAATTAGTAAATTAGTACTTGATTTGTTACAATTTCTTTGTGATCCCCGGAATTTACTTATTTCATATGTCCAAAATTAATTTTGGATGTGTTAATTTACAAATGAATTTAGCGTCAACCGAGATTTCTTGCTCTGGTTTTTTAATAATAATTCAGATATAATATTAATTTAATCAACCTAATGAAATTTTAAAAATTATTATTATTAAAACATTAAATAATTTACTGACAATAATTTTTAATTTAATGTTTGGCAAAGTTTATTTGTACTAATCAAAATTTTTAAATGTGGGCAATATAAATGAAACGAACAAGTTATTAAATGTACTAAATTGAATATTTATTTTGTATGTCCATTTATTATTAATTTAAATATAAATGAATGATAGTAACTATGTCAAGCATGATTTTGTGACTTACTCCCTCCGTTTCAGATTAGTGTGAATTTATTTCCCTTTTGGTTCGTTCTATATTAGTGTGAACTGTTAAAAATGACAAAGAATCTTTACTATTCCACCCACTCAGGGCCAGTTTGGTAACCAAATTAAGATCTTAATTTGGAACACTTTAAGAGATTAAAAAATTAAGCTTGTTTGGTAAGGTAAATTTGAATCACTTAAATAATTAAGATTGTCTTAAAAAAGGCTATTAATTTTAAGTGGGCAAGGAGTAGCTTAACAAGATAAGAGGTGGAAAGAATGAGAAAAAAAGGGAATGAGTTCAAATCCACACATCAACATATTTTATTTATTTATTTATTGTTACTTCCTTTTGTTGAAATATTTTTTTCTTTTCATACAAATTATATTTGACCAAGTATGAAAATATAATTTTTTTAATATTAACATTTAATAATATTTTTATTAAAGTATCATTATATAATTTTTTTTATTATTTATCAACATTTGTGATCATATTTACCAAACTAATCAAGATAAATATTATTATGGGATAAAGAAAGTACAAATAAAATATTTAAATATTATAAGATTAAAATTTACTTATAATAATAACATATATTATGTCAATAATGAATTTATTTTATTATAAAATAATAAATATTATTCATATAATGTTGAGTTGAAATTCTGAAAATTCAGATGTAAGTGGTTTGTCATTATCAAACAAACATAAGTCTTCAAAATTCAGCAACTTAATAATTTCAGCTCTTAATTTTCAGCTCTACATTTTCAGAGCTTAATTTTCAGTTTTACCAAACAGGCCCTCATTCTCTCTCTTACTTTATTTTACACTCACAACACCAACCAATTTACTATTCCTCTCACTCATTCTCTCTCTTATTTAATTTTTCATACTTACAAACACCTCCTTTTACTATTTATCTCTCTTACTTTTTTTTTTTTTAATTTATGTGTCTAAAAGTTTGATCCACAATATGAGACCGAGGGAATATTATTTGAGTAAGTTTTGGGAGAAACCAGTTTCTCCATAAATTATAAAAAGTCCAATTTTTTTCAACTTGCAAGTATTTGACGAATATAGGAACAGTTTGAAAAAACTGGACTTTTTATAACTTAGGGAGAAACTAGTTTCCCCCAAAATATTGTGATATTATTTTGTACTCCTAAAGCTTTACTCTTTCATATTATCCTTTGAGTATTCCCATGAGTCCGACCCGGTCTATTGATGAAACATGTCCGTGCCATTGAGCTAGACTTGGTCTGATATAAATATACTTATTAATAGAGTAATAGTATACAAATTAATAATATCTACAAAAATTACAATTATTATCCTAATTATTAAATACAATATACTCCCAATATCTTACGTATATAGAGACTTCTTTTTTTAGTCTGTCCCATTTTAATACACACCATAAAAAATGACAAACGTTTTGTAATATTTCTTTCACTCATTTTGTCACTCACTTTACTTTAATACTCACAACACAAATCAACCTAATATTATTCTCACGCATTCTCTATTTTACTTTACTTTATACTATGTTGTGTAAATATGTTTAGATAAATCTTCAATACGGAAATCAAACGACGGAGATTAAAGCGAGGTATGCCGAAGCAAATCTCCTTAAGACAATATTTCGCCTCCGTAATTGTGCAAACGGATCGATGGCGAATGTCTCCCAAGATACAACGCTTTTTACCAAGAGTTAGTGTGCCCTTTAACTAACCTTGACGGGCGAACCAAAAACTCAGACTTGCTCTTAGTCTTCGAACTTTGAAGAAGGAATGAACGAACTTTTTGAACGAATCAAGAACACTTTGGATCAGGGAGAGAGAGAGAATTGGATTCTTGTGTTTGATTTGATAACAACTTGGTTGGATTACTTGATGACTGAATGAAGGAATAGGGTTCTATATATAGGGTAGATTGAGTCAGATCAGTTGTGACTGTTTCACAAAAGTCACAACCCTTCAAGCTAGCACCTGTTCGGACATCAATCTGAACGGACAGCAACTGCTCGGCCGAGCACCATTGGTGCCTCGCCCGAGCATAGGCTAGTTGCTCGGCCGAGCACTTTGGTGCCTCGCCCGAGCAAAGTCTAACAGAAGAGTCATATTTCTGGGCAGTCATGCTCGGCCGAGGCTTATGCCTTGCTCGACCGAGCAGTTCACAGAATTTGAACTGTCGTGTCTTTTGGATTTTAGACTCCTTGATGACTTTTCAATTCACCCTAATATTCACTCAATATTCCAACAATCCCCCATATGAATGGAAGAAGTCGACACGAAAAAGAAAGAAGAAGAAGAGCAAAGCTGAGAAGTAAATTCATCAAGATAGGTGGCTTTCGCTTTGAACCTTCTTTAGTAAGAATCTATCGAGCTTACTTGGCTGATCAGTGTACGTAACGTATTGAACTGTCAGACGTTATTGTAAGATTAAACAATAGACCAAACACATTTAAATTTTATATCAGATTTTGGTTCTCTATTGTGTTCATTATTTCGGCCCTAAACTTTCTTGATTCTGCGAGTGCTTTAGAGAATTTGCCTAACTAAAATTCTCAACGAACCGGCCATGTTCACACTAACATAGGTGATGTGCTATAAAGAGTATCCTACATTATCCCACTTGTACTAATTAACAAGATATAGTCATCATTAAAAGCAATAGCTTAACATCTACCATTTTGTAGGCAACACTTTTGCATCATATATAGAAATGGGATGAAGATAAACTTTCAAGTGCTTCCCTCAAATCAATCATGATTTGTTTTTCCTATTGAACCTAGTCCGTGGGACCTCCAGTCGCCAGGTTAGGTTTCCATCAAGTTGATT
Organism: Adenophora triphylla var. japonica; assembly: GCA_022495995.1. Classification (NCBI taxonomy): domain Eukaryota; kingdom Viridiplantae; phylum Streptophyta; class Magnoliopsida; order Asterales; family Campanulaceae; genus Adenophora; species Adenophora triphylla. Next base: position 34,004 of record JAFEMH010001099.1, read on the forward strand.
TATACTCCCTCCGTCCCACTCCAATTGATACTTATTTCCTTTTTGGTCCGTCTCACACCAATTGATACTTACCCAAAATGGAAAGGAATCTTCACTATTTACCCCACTCATTCTCTCTCCTATTTTACTTTTTCACTCACAACATTCTCTCTCCTAACTATTCCTCCCACTCATTCTCTCTCCTATTTTACTTTTACACTCACAACATTCTCTCTCCACTTTCTCTCTCTCTTACCTTTCCTTAATATGCGTGCCCTTTTTTTTGGTATTCATTGCTATGGGACGGAGGGAGTATTTGTTTAGGCTTTAGCCCCATTTCTTTCGATACACAGTTTATTCTCTCCTTGAATAAACCTTTAGTAAATGGATCCGCTAGGTTATCCTTTGATCGCACGAAATCAATCGAAATCGTTCCGTTGGAGAGTAACTGTCTAACGGTGTTATGTCTACGACGTATGTGTCGAGATTTTCCGTTGTATATAAAATTCTCCGCCCTTGCTATAGCTGCTTGATTATCACAGTGTATACATATAGCAGGCACGTGTTTTGGCCAGAGGGGAATATCTTCTAAAAAATGTCTAAGCCATTCGGCTTCTTCACCAGCTTTATCTAAAGCAATAAACTCAGATTCCATCGTTGATAGAGCTATACATGTTTGCTTAGAAGATTTTCATGATATGGCACCTCCACCAAGAATAAATACATAGCCACTAGTATACTTGGATTCATCTGTATCAGATATCCAATTTGCATCACTATATCCTTCAACTACTGAAGGATAATTGCTATAGTGCAATGAATACTCTCTAGTTCGTTTTATGTATCCTAAAACTCTTAATAATGCATTTCAATGCTCATTATTAGGATTACTAGTAAAATGACTTAGCTTACTTACAGCGTAAGCTATATCCAACCTTGTGCACTGCATCAAGTACATTAGGCTTTCAATGATTTGAGAATACTCTAATTGTTGCTTCACATTCCCAGTATTCTTATGAAAAACTATATGGGGCAGAAATGGATTATTAGTTTCTTTAATTCCATGAGAATTAAATCTCTCAATCATTTTATCAACATAATGTGTTTGAGATAAACTAATTCCATTGGAGGTTCTTGAGACTTTCATTCCCAAGATTACATCTGCTTCACTCATATCTTTCATATCAAAATTATTGGTAAACATTTTCTTTATTTTATTTATAACATCAATGTCATGACCAAATATGAGCATGTCATCTACATATAAACAAACAAATACATATGCGTTATCAAATTTCTTTGAGTATACGCATTTATCATATTCATTTGTGATAAAACCATTCCTAATCATGACATTGTCAAATTTCTCATGCCATTGTTTAGGAGCTTGCTTCAAGCCATACAAGGACTTAACACGTTTGCATACCTTGTGCTCTTGTCCTTTTACTTTGAAGCCTTCGGGCTGCTCCATGTAAATTTCTTCATTCAAATCACCATTTAAAAATGCATTTTTTACATCCATTTGATGTATATGCAGATTATACAAAGTTGCAATGGCTATTAAGATTCGAATTGAAGTAATTATTGTAACAGGAGAGTATGTGTCAAAGAAGTCAAATTCTTCCATTTGACAATATCCTTTTGCAACAAGACGAGCCTTGTATTTGTCCACGGAACCATCCGGTCTTAATTTCTTTTTGAAAATCCATTTGCATCCTATTGGTTTAGAACCTTTTGAAAGATCAACCACTTGCCAAGTGTTGTTACTTAAAATGGATTCAATCTCACTATTTACAGCTTCTTTTCAGAATGTGGATTCAGAGCTGTTCATGGCTTCCTTAAAGGATTGAGGCTCATCTTCAATCATAAAGTTAGAGATAAAATTTGGACCAAAAATTTTAGCAATTTTAGCTCTCTTGCTTCTTCTTGGTTCAACATCTTCATTGTTTTCAGAAGTGCTTTCACGTGGTCTCTTAGGAGTATTTTCACAAATATTCTTTTTTATAGGAAACACGTCCTCGAAAAACTCAGCGTCACGAGATTCAATTATTGTATTGTCATAAATGTCATTTACTTCAGATTTGTGTACTAAGAATCTGTACGCACTGCTATTCATTGCATATCCAATAAATACACAGTCAAAGATCTTAGGTCCTAACTTTGATCGTTTAGGAGGTGGAACGACAACCTTTGCGAGACACCCCCACACTTTGAGGAATTTATAGGAAGGCTTTCTTCCTTTCCACAATTCATATGGTATGGAACCAGTTTTCTTATGTGAAATTCTATTCAACACAAAGTTAGCAGATAACACCGCTTCCCCCACAAGTTTTGTGATAAACCCGAACTTCCAAGCATACAGTTTACCATATCTTTTATAGTTCTATTTTTCCTCTCAGCAATTCCATTTTGCTGCGGAGTATAGGGTGCAGTTGTTTGATGAATGATACCGAATTTGGAACATAGGTTACTAGATTCCATTGATTCATATTCACCACCCCTATCAGACCTTAATACTTTAATTGACTTTTCAAGTTGATTTTCAACTTCATTTTTGTAAGTGATGAAAGCATCCATTGCTTCATCCTTACTACTTAACAAATAGACATAACAATATCTACTTCGATTGTCAATAAAAGTAACAAAGTATTTTTTACCGCCTCGAGTTGAGACAAACTTTAAATCACATAGATCACTATGGATTAATCCCAACAGTTGGCTAGTCCTTTCAACTGGTTTAACAGGTTTCTTTGAAAACTTTGCTTCAACACAAACTTCGCATTTGTGACCTTTCATTGAATCAAGTTTTGAAATAAGTTCTAAACCAACAAGCTTTCTCAAAGAAGCACGATTCACATGTCCTAAACGACCATGCCATAAATTAGAAGACTCGCACAAGTAAATAGAATTGTCAATTTTATTTATCACTTGAGGGTACAAATATGTGGACTTCTTGTCCACTACAACAACATTTGCCTTAAATAGGCCATCTAGCAAGTATCCCTTTCCAACATACATACCTCCCTTAGTAAGTACAAACTTATCAGATTCAAATACAATTTTGAAGCCTTTCTTACTAAGTAAAGAACCAGAAATTAAATTATTTCTTATGTCGGGTATATGCATCACATCATTGAGAGTAAGCTCCTTTCCCGATGTGAACTTCAAGATCACCTTCCCAATGCCTTCAATCTTGGAGGTTGCAGAATTTTCCATATAGAGAAAATCTTCACGTTCCATCTTCTTGTATTCTGCGAACAAGTTTTTATCGGCACATATGTGACGAGTAGCTCCGGTGTCCACCCACCAATCCTTGACGTTAGATACCAAGTTGGCTTCACATACAATGGCAGAAGACTTACTTCTGAGACACCCACAGATAGAGTATCTATTTCAGTCATGTTTGCTTGGGGAGGCTTCTTCTTCTTGCTTCAACAATCCTTTGCCTGATGACCACTTTTCCCATAATTGTAGCAGTCCCCTTTGAACTTGAAGCGTTTGTTGTTGTCATTACTTGACTTCTTCTTAGAAGAGTCATCATGCTTCCTTTTGTTGTTCTTGGGTCGGGATTCTTCCACCATGTTAGCCTTTGCTTCCATGTTTCGAGCATTGGCTCTCTTTTCTGCACTTCGATTGTCTTCTTCAATGCGAAGACGAATAAGCAAGTCTTCTATTGACATCTCTTTGCGCTTGTGCTTGAGATAGTTTTTGAAATCTCTTCATGAAGGAGGCAACTTCTCAATCACACATGCTATTTGGAAGGACTCACTCAATTGCATCCCTTCGGCTTCAAGGTTATGCAATAGGACTTGCATCTCTTCGACATGATTCATTACAGTTTTAGAATAATTCATTTTAAAATCCAAAAACTTTGTAACAAAGAACTTCTTTGTTACAGCATCTTCGATTTTGTATTTCTTGTCGAGAGAATCCCAAAGTCCTTTTGCAGTTTGAATGGAGTAATATGCATTATATAATGTGTTAGCTAGTCCATTCAAGATGTAGTTCCGGCATAGATAATCAGATGTTTTCATGCATCAATAGCCATTTGTGTAGCCTTGTCTGCTACACCTTCCGCCGCTATGGGACATTCTTCACGTAAGAACTTTACTAGTCCAAGCGTTGTGAGATAAAACAACATTTTCTGTTGCCAACGTTTGAAATCAGCCCCATTAAATTTTTTCAGTTTCTCGTACTGCGAGGCCGGTGGCATCATGAGTTGATTAGCACTTGAAGTACTCCCTATTGCATTAGTATTCGTTGCAATAGTCTCACTACTAACGGAGTCATTTTCATTAGCCATTTTCTGTTACGAAAACAGAAAATTCAATAAGAAAGAGATGAAGTAGAGAAGATAAAAATCAAAACAAATACCTGAAAATATTGTCTTAAGATTGTTGTGTAAATATGTTTAGATAAATCATCAATACGGAAATCAAACGACGGAGATTAAAGCGAGGTATGCCGAAACAAATCTTCTTAAGACAATATTTCGCCTCCGTAATTGTGCAAACGGATCGATGGCGAATGTCTCCCAAGATACAACACTTTTTACCAAGAGTTAGTGTGCACTTTAACTAACCTTGACAGGCGAACCAAAAAATCAGACTTGCACTTAGTCTTCGAACTTTGAAGAAGGAATGAACGAACTCTTTGAATGAATCAAGAACACTTTGAATGAGGGAGAGAGAGAATTGGATTCTTGTGTTTGATTTGATAACAACTTGGTTGGATTACTTGATGACTGAATGAAGGAATAGGGCTCTATATATAGGGTAGATTGAGTCAGATCAGTTGTGACTGTTTCACAAAAGTCACAACCCTTCAAGCTAGCATCTGTTCGGACATCAATTTGAACGGACAGCAACTGCTCGGCCGAGCACTATTGGTGCCTCGCCCGAGCATAGGCTAGTTGCTCGGCCGAGCACTTTGGTGCCTCGCCCGAGCAAAGTCTAACAGAAGAGTCATGTTTCTGGACAGTCATGCTCGGCCGAGGCTTATGCCTTGCTCAGCCGAGCAGTTCACAGAATTTGAACTGTCGTGTCTTTTGAATTTTAGACTTTTTGTTGACTTTTCAATTCACCCTAATATTCACCCAATATTTCAACATACTAAAAATAATTTCTTTACTAATTTTCCCTCCTACTATTCAATAAATTTTGTTCTCAAAATTTTAGTGTCTATTCTCTATTTATTTATGTGGGACGGATGAATGTAGTATTATATATACTCCCTCCGTCCCACCAAAACTGTTACCAAATTTCTGGGCTCGTGGATTAAGAAAAAGTAAGAAAGTGAAAAAGTGAAAGAAAATGTTGTGAGTATGAAGAATTAAATAGGAGAGAGAATGAGTGGGAGGAATAGTTAGGAGAGAGAATGTTGTGAGTGTAAAAGTGAAATAGGAGTGAGAATGAGTGGGGTAAATAGTGAAGATTCCCTTGGTATTTTGGGAAATATCAGTTTTGATGGGACGGACCAGAAAGAAAATAAGTATCAATTTTGGTGGGACGGAGGAAGTAAAATACATTGAAGTATACATATATTTAAACAAAAATTATTCCAGCATGATGGCCAAATGTGACCCCTAGGCCATCACACTCAAAAGAGTATTTGAGTCTGCCCAGTAATTGAATTGATATATTTCAGATCTAATTTCTCATAGATGTGTGGTCATTGATGGATAAAAACGGAGTTAACTGATAATTCCTTAATAACAATCAAACGATCAAAATTATGAGAAAAAGGGATTGATGTCCCACGAACGAGATAAATGAGAAAAGTAAGCTTTCGTAATTTAACTGTGGCCCATAGTGGGTATTTGGGGCCTATATATAACCCGTAAATACGGAATAATGGAACGGGGATGAGACGGTACTATATTGTTTTGCGATTAATGTGGGATGAGATAGGACGGGACGAATTTTTGCAGGACTAAAATATTTCGTTTCGTTCCAAATCTACTGCGGGATGCGAGATAAGGCGGGACAATGCGGGGCAAGAAGACTTTAAATACTTCAACATGTTTGTGTTAGACTAGTTCAAGTTTAAGTATATAGTATATGTGGCCAAAAAATTAGCTAGGCCGGATGAAATTATATAATCAAAATATATAAAGATTGACCTGACATTGATGAATTTTAAAAGTGAATACAAATTGGGTTGGAGGTTGGTATACGTTTCACTTCATGTTTCAAAACTTAGGTACAAGTAGAGCCGTCAATACGGGATAACGGGACGGCACTATGTTGTCCCGCGACTAATGCGGGACGGGACGAATTTTCGCGGGTCTAAAATTTTCAGTCCCATCCCATTTGTATGGTGGGACGGGACGTCCCGACGGAACCGTCCCAAACTGACGATTCTAGCCTATGGGACGTCCCGACGGAACCGTCCCAAACTGACGATTCTAGCCTATACGATAGTACATATTCCCTCCGTCCCATATTATCTTACACATTTTGCTATTTTAGACGTCCCACTTTAAGTCACACTTTCCTAAAAAGGAAACTTTTTAATACTTCTTTATTCATGGGATCCACTTGTCATACTCACAACATTTTTCAAATTTACTATTCTCTCCACTCATTCTCTCTCCTACCCACTCACAATTTCTATTTTAATAATATTATTCCTTATTTTTTATTCTCAACAGTAAATGAGTAAACTATTATGGACTGAAAGGAGTATAAAAGTATTTTGAAAAGAACGGATGAGATCATGTGCGAGGTGATTTCTAGGTATAGTAACGAATGAGATTACGAATCGAGTTAAATATCTAAAATATATATATATATATATATATATATATATATATATATATATATATATATATATATATATATATATATATATATATATATTAAAGTTGGTGAGGAGGCCTAAGGATTCGCCACGTAGGCATGTTTAGGCAAACTCTTGCTTTTGAAGAAGCCACATCATCACCATTCCAAAATCTAAAGACTCTTGATATTCTCCTTATTAGCTAATACTAATAGTTAAAAATAATAGTTATTATATAGGTTACCTATTACTATTAATAGTATTAGTTAACTATAATAGTTAACTATTACTATTAATTGTATTAGTTAACTATAATAGTTACTATATAAGTTAATTATTACTATTAATAGTATTAGTTAACTATAATAGTTACTATATAAGTTAACTATTACTATTAATTGTATTAGTTAACTATAATAGTTACTATATATTTTAACTATTACTATTAATAGTATTAGTTAACTATAATAGTTACAATATAAGTTAACTAATACTATTAATTGTATTAGTTAACTATAATAGTTACTATATATGTTAACTATTATTATTAATAGTATTAGTTAATCATAATAGTTAATATATGCTAACAATTACTATTAATAGTATTAGTTAATTATAATAGTTACTATATATGTTAACATTAATATTAATAGTATTAGTTAATCATAATAGTTACTATATAGGTTAACATTATTATTAATAATATTATTTAATCATAATAATTACTATATAGATTAACTATCACTATTACTATTATTGGTTACTTATAATATTTATAGATTAACTATTACTATTACTACTATTAGCTAATTATAATAGTGACTATATATGTTAACTATTATAATTAATAGTATTAGTTAATCATAATAGTAATTATATAGGATAATTATTATCATTTAGTTTAATATAAGCTAATATTATTAATTAAATATAATAATTACTATAACTATCACGGTGAACTTAACGAATATGTCAAATAATCTTATCAAATAATAATTGATGAAAACTAAATACAAATTTGATGATAAATGGAGATAATCAAAGGTATTAGTAAAAAGAGTTACAACAAAATTAAATAAAGATGATTGATGAGGAATATAAAAAGTCACAAAGTAATTATTGGTGGAAACTAAATCTATACTATATTATTTTAAAGTAGACTAAATCTGGTGATGACACATAAGACCCGAATGGCTTTATCTAATTTCTCAAAATTTCATGTCATATGTCTTTTCATTCGTTTGCAACTATTTACATTCTTGCAATTAACTAATAACTTTAGTAGATAACTTATAGTTATGCAAAGAGATAATATGTAATAAGGACATATTATAAGTTATAAGTAACACATATTAAGATGTAATCTAAAGAGTCACTATCTAAATACAATTAACCTAAATATTTACATACGTAAAACGTTATTTATAATAAATTCTACTAATGATAGTTAATGATTAGTAACTTAAATCATACACAATTTTATCAATTCTCTATGTAATAATGAATTTATATTATAGAAGAAAATATATAACTAATAGAGCAAAGTGAAAGTGAAAAAGATTCAATAGTTAATATATGTTAACTATTATTATTATTAATATTATTAGTTAATTATAATATTGATTATATAAGGTAATAGCAAATTAATTTTTCGTACGAAGCACGGACTGCCCACTAATACACTTGAAAGGTAAAAAATTGTAAACCGTTCATGAAAATGAAGTAATGAGATTGCAGGTAAAATCACTTCTTCTGTGCGGTGTTTCTCTTTAACAACCTACTTAGACTTTGTTTGTTGACTACATCACTCCAAAAAGTCCCCAAAAGCCACCCCCCAAATACCTTTTTATTTCCTCACTCTTAATTACCAAACTTCATTATCTTTCCTTTTCATTTTCCAAACATGGCCTCATCAAACCTCCACAAGCTCCTTTCCACTTTCCTCCTCCTCTCCATAGCCTCCAATTCTCCGGCCACCACCACGGCCCAAGAGTGTCCTTATCCATGTTATCCACCACCGATTGGTGGTGGAGGGTCCCAAACCACCACCCCTCCTGCCGTAACTCTACCTCCACCAGCTGTACCACAGACAGGGTCTCTTCCGGCGCCACCCACTTTTAACTCTCCACCTACCGGAGTTATAACAAATTACCCTTCGCCACCTAATAACTATGACGACGGAGATAATCCTTCTCCGGACCATGTTGTTCCATGGTTCCCATACTACGACAGAAGGCCTCTTCATCCATCTTTATCCACAGCTCCGTCGACCACCGCCGGAATCTTTTTCGTGATGAATCTTCTGCTTCTCCATCTTGTTTATGAGTAATTTTAGCATAATTTTGATGCTTTTTGTTTTTTTTTCTTTCTCTTTATATATTATCAAAGAGAATTAATTATTGTTGGAACTCAGAAAAGATGAATATTTTTCTACTACTTTGAAAGAAAGGGGCAAGAAGGAATGGTGGTGGTGATGATCAATGGGGCCCACATTGGTTGTTAACGTATTTGTTTGGTAATGTAGCTACTTTATTCCTCTTATTTTAGTAATTTTCTTTTAATTGAAGCCGTCCAAGTGGTTGATTATTCTCCCTACGTCTCATAGATAGTCCTAATTTCTTAAGTTTAGATTTAATTGAATTTTAAATAACAATTAATGTTAATTTATTAGTTTAATGAAAATTTATTTTTTTATATAATTATAATTGTGATAGTGTAGCAATAAATATCAAGTTTCAATATATTATTTAGTTAGCCAATGAGTTTTGACTTCAGTGATATTCTAAAATTCGAATCTCCCTTTCCAATAATGTAAATTGTACTCCCTCCGTCCCGTTCGAAAGGGCAATTTTGCCTCCTAGCACGAAAATTAAGAAATAAATAAGGAAAGTGATGCAAGAAAGAGAAAAAAGTTAAATGTTGTGAGTATGAAAAATTAAATAGGAGAGAGAATGAGTGGGAGAAATAGTTAGAAGAGAAAATGTTGTGAGTGTAAAAGTAAAGTAGGAGAGAGAATGAGTGGAGTAGGAAGAGTATAAAAATAATAATTTTTTTTTTTTTTGGGATTGTGCCCTTTTAAATGAGACGCCCAAAAAGAAAATTTATGCCTTTCGGGCGGAACGGAGGGAGTATTTATTTTTTTGAAAGAATGTAAATTGTAATGTTGAAGAAAAATATCTAATTTTTTAAATTTTTTATCAAAATTTCTTTAAAATAACTACTCCCTCCGTCCCACAATTCTATACACTTTTTGGCCAGGCACGGAGATTAAGGTAAAAATTGATAAAGGTAATGTGTTGTGAGTGTAAAAGTAAAATAGGAGAGAGAATGAGTGGAGAGAATAGTAAATTTAAAAGTGTTGTGAGTAGAGAGAAGTGAGTCCCATTTTCATTTTGAAAAAGTACAGATTATTATAAAACACCCAAAAGAGGTCTTTTTATAAATTATTGTGGGACGGAGGGAGAGAGTATTAATTAATCACTAAAAATTGAAACTATGTTTTATAACCGGATATAGAGAGTATATAATTATGATAGTGGCATACTTCCTCCATCCCACTTGAATATTGCTATTGAGTAATTTTAGGTGTCTTACTCTCGAAATATGACAATTCAAAATGAAAATATTTTATTTAATGCAACTCACTTTCATACTCACAATAATTTTTCACTCATTATTTTCTACCTTAATTTTTTTTATCCCATTTTTCGTACTTACAACATCTATTATAATCTATTATAGCAACAATTTTCCTTAATTATTATGCTCAATTTAAAAATCATATTTTTAATGGATTGGGGAATTATTTGTCAATATATAGTCACTTTTTTGGACCATTATATATATGATGATGGACAATGGTAGGTTGGGAGGGACGACTAGTTGGTGACTATCTGCAAGCCTGCAGCATCATGTTTTTGAAGATTTGGCAACCTTTTTTTTATTTAAAAAAAATAAAATGAAATTTTGGCTAACTTTTTATGCATTTTATGCATCATGAAGCCAACGTTGCATCATGTTGGATTTAATACCATCTATATTTGGGAAAGCCTAAATTACAAGATTAAACAAGCAATTTTGAATTTCTTGTGACACATCTCAGGGAATGACCTCCCGTACAAGTACAAGGAGGTAGCAATCGCGCCAAATTTTTAGACAAACTGGGCAGTCACGCGCCATTTGGGGCAATCGCACGCAAGCTGATTATACGTATGGGGCGATGCGCCCTGGGTCCGAATTGGGTTGTTTAGCGGTAGTTTTGGTAAAGGGTTATAAAACTCTGCAGGGTTTGTAGTATACAGTATAAATACTATCTATCCATAACAAATTGAGTAGTTCAGTTTGTTTATCTGTTTTCTATATACTCCCTCTGTCCCAGTTAATACTTCACCCTTTTAAGAAATCACGCAAATTCAGGAAAAAGGTAAGTGAAGAAAATATTGTGAGTGTAAAAGTAAAATAGGAGAGAGAATGAGTGGAGGGAATAGTAAATTTGAAAAGTGTTGAGAGTATAAAAGTGAAATATGAGAGAATGAGTTGGTCGAATAGTAAAGATTCTTTGTCATTTTAGGAAAGGTGAACATTTAACGGGACACCCGTTTTGATAAAAGGTGAAGCTTGAAATGGGACGGAGGGAGTATAGGGTTAGTACAGACAAAAAATTTTGTGTCTAAAATTCGTATATTATATTAGAGATTTTAATATGTTAATTTACATTAAATAATAATATTTTTTTCCCTCTTCCCGTGTACGTATCAAAGTTGATAAATCACTTATATATTCATGTTGTGTGATTGTTTTTTTTTTTTTCTACCTTTTACAGACTTTGGTCTAACACATCCCAAAATAACTATTTCCTCCCTCTTGGCCTACCAATACGTTTATTATGAAAACATTAAGGAATACTCCATCCAACTCTTGGCCTACCAATACGTTTATTATGAAAACATTAAGGAATACTCCATCTGACTCACAATAATTTGCAAAAAAACATCTTTTGTGTTGTGAATATGACCCTCCACAACCCAAGCAAACCTACAAGAACGATTAGAGCACACAAACAATGCACAAGAAATCAAAGAAACAAGAAAGAACACAAGAAATTGTTAACCCAGTTCACCAATTTGATTGGCTACGTCTGGAGGCACTACCAAGCCAGGATCTTGCACTATGTATGTAGAATTTGTGTTACAACTGAGTTGGGGGCGGAACATTGATTATATATGACCTAGGGAATAAACCAAAACCTAAACAAACAAGGAAACTAGGACTGCTGAAAAACGGGCCGAGCGCGGCCGCCCTCACCCCGAGCGCGGTCGCGCAACCCTCCAGAAACTTCAATGCCTTCAAATAATGCTCCAACGCGGTCGCCCTTATTTCGAGCGCGGTTGCCCTTAACACGTCGTCGATCCAGCATCAGTCTCTGCCCAAGAGCGCGGTCGCGCACGCCACTAGCGCGGCCGCTCTTGTGTCCAGCAACCCCTGACGAGTTTTTTCCCCTTGCTTCGATGTCTAGTCCGGTTGGTCCTCTATCCCAACAATCTCCCACCTAGAGATCAACCACACATATAAGCCCCGTATCCGTCTTCAACTCACCCTTGGTGTCCTCCTAGTGCTCACCTCGATCATGGTAGTGCCATCTTCCTCTTCTATTCTTCGAGCCCAATTGAAGCCTTGCACAGCTTCAATTTATCAAGATTCACAACCTTTGTCAACATGTCAGCTGGATTTTCTGATCCCAATATCTTCTCTAGCCCCAAGATCTTCTCCTCCAAGAGATGTCTGATGTAGTGAAACCTCAGTTCAATGTGCTTCGTCCTCGAATGAAACGTCGGATTTCTTGCCAAATGTATTGCACTCGGCCATTTGTAGAGAACGTTACCACTTCGCGTTTTCCCAAGTTCACCTAAGAAGTTCTGCGGCCATTACCATCTCTTTACTCGCCTCTGTCCATTTGCGCATGTACGCCACGCGATCATTGCGCCCACGATCTTTTGCAATTTAGAAGCCCAGGATATTGCAGTACCACCCAATGTAAACACGTAACCCGTAGTACTTCTCCTCTTATCAAGATCACTTGATGTCAAGTCCGCATCAACATAACCCGCTAACACCACTTCCTTGCTCGAGAAACACAGAGCCTTACCAGTAGTACCCTTCAGATAACGTAGGATCCACTTAACCGCTTCCCAATGTTGCTTTCCTGGATTGCCCATGAACCGGCTGACTACTCCCACCGCATGTGCAATGTCCGGCCTTGTACACACCATTGCATACATGAGACTCCCCACTGCTGAAGCATATGGAGTTCTATCCATCTTGTCACGCTCCTCCTTGCCCCTAGGTGAGTCCTTCTCGGATAGCTTGAAATGCAAACCCAATGGCGTCCCTGTTGGCTTCGCCTCTTTCATACAAAACCTTGCTAAGACCTTCTCAACATATTCTGCTTGTGAAAGAACCAACTTGCCCGACTCCCTATCCCGGTCAATCCGCATGCCCAAGATTTTCTTGGCCTCTCCCAAATCCTTCATCTCGAACCGTTCGACAAGCGAGTCTTCAACCCGTTTACCTCTCTCTTGCTAGAGCCCGCTATTAGCATGTCGTCCACATATAACAGCAAGATAATATACCCATTGTCCGTGTTCTTGAAGTAGCAACAATGATCCGCCTCACATCTGATAAAATCAATGTCGTGCATGAATCCATCAAATTTCCTGTACCACTGCCTAGGAGCTTGTTTAAGGCCATACAAGCTCTTAGTCAATCTGCAAACTAGCTCCCCGCTACCCTTAGACAAGTAACCCTCTGGCTGTACCATGTAAATCTCTTCCTCCAAGTCCCCATGAAGAAAGGCTGTCTTCACATCCATCTGTTCAAGCAATAAGTTGTCCGCCACTACTATCCCCAGAACCATTCTGATAGTGGTCATCTTCACAACCGGAGTGAATACTTCGGAGTAGTCAATTCCGTACTTCTGCTGAAACCCTTTTACAACCAGTCTTGCCTTGTAACGCTTGCTACCGTCTTCTTCCTCCTTGATCCTGTAAACCCACTTGTTATGCAGTGCCTTCTTCCCCTTAGGTAGTTCAGTCAACTCCCAAGTTTTGTTGGCCTTCAATGAGTTCATCTCATCATTCATCGCAGCTTTCCACTTATCACAAAGTGCACTACGAACAGCTTCCGCATAACATTCCGGTTCCCCATTATCTGTCAACAGCAAATAATAATTGGATGGAGTATACCTGTCAGGCGATCCACGCAACCTGCTGGATCTACGCAGCGGAATATCCGGTTCCGGAGTACGTGGTTCATCTCCAGTGACCTCCTGACCATGGTCATCTTGAACTGTTCTGCTCCCACCCGAGTTAGGAATATCCACCTCTACAATTTCCGGTTCCGAACTAGTGTCATCAGATGCCCCCTTTCTGTCCTTGTACAAAACCTGTTCATTGAATACCACATCTCGACTACGAATAATTCTATGATTTTGGTCATCCCAAAACTTGTACCCGAAGTCATCCCCGCCATACCCAATAAATGTACACTTAACAGATTTAGCATCTAATTTAGTTCTCTCAGCAGAATCAACATGAACATAAGAAACGCAGCCAAATATGCGAAGAAAGGACAGATTTACCTGCTTGCCACTCCACGCTTCCTCTGGAATTCCATTCCCCAATGGTACCGACGATCCCCGATTGATCAAGAAGGCTGCCGTGTTAACTGCATATGCCCAGAACGTCTTCGGAAGTCCACACTTCAATCTCATACTTCTAGCCCGCTCATTCAATGTTCTGTTCATCCTTTCTGCTACCCCGTTGAGTTGTGGTGTCCGCTTTGGAGTCTTCTCCATACGAATCCCATTCGCAGCACAATATTCCCTAAACTCACCAAGCTCATACTCCCCGCGTTGTCGATCTCAAGCACTTAAGCTTAAGTCCGTCGATTCTCCACCAGGCCCTCCACTTCTTGAACAACTCGAAAGCCTCATCTTTCCCCTTCAAGAAATAGACCCAAACCTTCCTTGTAGAATCATCAATGAAAGTCATGTAATATGACGCACCACCAAGAGATGTAACCGGAGATGGCCCCCACAAATTCGTGTGAACCAATTCCTTACAATAATAGCACTGAACAGATCCCTTCGCAACCTTTGGTTTGTCCTTGGTCTCATCAGCTTTGCCTTTTCCACTCACCACGTTCTCCTTAGATTCGGTTCTCCCTTGTTTACTAGTACCCGGCTTCCCCTTGCTAGTAGTAGCTAAAGCCGATCCCGAAGCACCCGATGTCCCCAACTTCTTCATGCGATTTTCCTCGGCCAAAAGAAAGTCCTTAACATCATCATACTTCAATTTCTTCTTACCCGCTGAAGCGTTGATTGCAGTCACCGTTCCGCTCCAACTTGATGGCAAAGAAGCTAGCAACAAACATGCATGAACCTCATCATCGAACTTGATCTCCACCGCTGTCAATGAATCTATGACATCCATAAACTCATCGATGTGCTTAGCCAAGGATCCTCCCTCTTGCATCTTGAGACTACCCATCTTACGTATCAAATCAACCTTATTTGCAGCAGACGGAGTTTCAAATCTCTCAGTAAGATAATCCAATAGCTCCTTGGTGGTTGTCACCTTCCTGGTAGTCTTCGCAATCCACTTTGACAAAGTAGATCTAACCACCCCTAGGGCTTTCCGATCCATGAGTTCCCATTCTTTCTGATCTTCATCTTCCGGTTTGACACCCTTCAGAGGCTTATAGAGGTCTTTGTTGTACAAAAGATCCTCAATCTGCATCCTCCAATATCCGTAGTCAGACCCATCGAATTTCTCAACTGCCTGTTTGTCTTTGCCCATTCTTGATTGCTTGGAACAACTCCCTTGATCTTGGAACCAGGCTCTGATACTAGTTGTTGTGAATATGGCCCTCCACAACCCAAGCAAACCTACAAGAACGATTAGAGCACACAAACAATGCACAAGAAATCAAAGAAACAAGAAAGAACACAAGAAATTGTTAACCCAGTTCACCAATTTGATTGGCTACGTCTGGGGGCACTACCAAGCCAGGATCTTGCACTATGTATGTAGAATTTGTGTTACAACTGAGTTGGGGGCGGAACATTGATTATATATGACCTAGGGAATAAACCAAAACCTAAACAAACAAGGAAACTAAGACTGCTGAAAAACGGGCCGAGCGCGGCCGCCCTCACCCCGAGCGCGGTCGCGCAACCCTCCAGAAACTTCAATGCCTTCAAATAATGCTCCAGCGCGGTCGCCCTTATTTCGAGCGCGGTCGCCCTTAACACGTCGTCGATCCAGCATCAGTCTCTGCCCAAGAGCGCGGTCGCGCACGCCACTAGCGCGGCCGCTCTTGTGTCCAGCAACCCCTGACGAGTTTTTTCCCCTTGCTTCGATGTCTAGTCCGGTTGGTCCTCTATCCCAACATTTTGGGCGTCCCACAATAATCTGTACTTTTCCAAAATGAAAATGGGGCCCACTTGTCTCTACTCATAACCATTACTCACTTACTCCACTTTCTCTCTTCTATCCAACCATCTATACTCACAACACATCACTTTTTTCACTTTTCTCCTTAATTCTCGTGCCATCTATTTTTTACGTATTTCTCCGAAACGGAGGGAGTATGTAAATAATTGCAAGTGGTTCTTGTACATAATTATTCAAACAATTGATGATTTAAGTGGGTTAAAGTAGATTTTTTTTCAAATAATTTCATTTTAAATCAATATCTATCCAAATGACACTAGAAAAATTTTATGTACCAAAATGACCATTTTCTGTGAAGTCGGCATTGGCAATGCCGTTTTTGACTTGAGTTGGCATTACCAATGCCGACTTTAGTCAGTCCAAATGGAGGGTTAATTTCTGGCATGATTAGGGTTAATTTCTGGTTTAAGTGAAGTCGGCATTGGCAATACTGACTTCAACAAGGGTTTAAGTGAAGTCGACATTGGCAATGCTGACTTCATGCCAATAAATTCAACTCACAGCCTCTTCTTTCTCCAATATTCTCATTCTTTCATAACCATTTTCTCTCCATTTCAATTTCAGAGCTCAACATTCTCCAATATTTTGTGAATTAAGCATTATTTAAGGTACATATTATTCTTTTTTTTATATATTTTGACTTGTATAATGTGATTGTAAACTAGAATTATTTGTTGTTTTTTTATATGTTTTGACTGTCGAATTAATTAATATATCTTGTCCCAAGTTTTTATCCAAACCCGATGCACCGTCGTGATAAAAAGCAAGGAAGACCTAAATCAAGGCGAATTAGAAATAGGATGGATTGACAGGTGGAGAAAAGGAAGTTTCGTTGCGGGATATGCAAGGGAGAAGGTCACACTAAAAGAAGATGTCCAACTCTTAGGGAGGAGGATTAAATGTTATTTTCTAGTACTTGTAATATGTTTTGTTTAACTATTCGTGAATGTTTGTTTTATTTGAACTTTGAACTTGTAATATATTTAAGTGTTCGTGGATGTTATTTTATTAAGTGTTTGAAAAAATGATGACATAATATTCGTTTTTACGCGATAAAAATAACTAAATTCAGTGACCACAGCTCGGTCACATAGAAAAATATTACATAAATAAATAAATTCAGTGACCACAGCCCGGTCACATAGGAAAATATTACATAAATAAATTCAGTGACCACATCCCGGTCACATAGAAAATATAACATAAATCCAAAAAATTCAGTGACCACATCCCGATCACATAGGAAAATATTACATAAATCCCGGTACATAGTAAATCCGACACAAATCCAAATATTACATGTCCAACAAATTAACTTAACAATCATTAGGGAAGACCTTAGAAACATTGGAAAGTGTAATGTTAAGTAGTTTTTTTGAGTGTGAGACGGCAAAAACAACAACCTAATAGATCATCAAAACAAAACATTTAAAACAAAGTGTTAAGGAATATATCCTTAGGGAGTGTTTATCTTGAACGGTGTTTATCTTGCAATTTTAATACGGAGGGGTCTAACGACCCGGGATCAACAAATGCCTGGTTATCATGATATTGGTCCATCCGAAACAAACAACAAAACTATTAAACTAAAATTCAGTGAAAAAAGAGGCTTGCTCGTTAAATATTTAACTGAAAAAGGGCAATTTTCTGACAGTTTAGTTAAGTTTTTGACAGAAAATGACATTTTTTTGACAAAAAAACACAACTGTTAATTACTAAACTATAATTCAGTAAAAAAGACCATTCTCGTTAAATATTTAATAGAGCAACGAAAAACTCGTTAAATTTCTGACAGTTCAGTTAAGTTTCTGACAGAAACTTAACATTTTTGTTAAATTTCTAACGAAATTCGGATATTAATATCAAGTTTCATCAAATTTTAATAAATAACCTATTGTTAAATTAAATCACAAAAAATTAACATGTATTAAGGAAACTCAACAGAAATTAACATATTGCAATTTCATAGAATTGTAACAAACACATAAATAAACTCATAGCAAAGAAAGATAATTAAAACACAAATTATAGAAAGAGAAATCATCAAATACTAACCTTATATTTCAAAAACGTAACTATGAGTAACATTTTTAGATTTTTGACGAGATCTTGGCAATGGTGTGTGCTTGAGATAGAGAGAAGATGAGAAGATAGGGATGGGATGAAGGGACTGAAGGGAAGGGGGGTTTTTACGCGTGGGAATCAGAAAAGCGAAAATCGGTATTACCAATGCCGACTTTACTAGAAAACGGCGTTGGTAATGCCGACTTCACCTAACCCTAATTAATCATGCCAGAAATTAACCCTCCATTTGGACTGACTAAAGTCGGCATTGGTAATGCCGACTTCAAGTCAAAAACGGCATTGTCAATGCCGACTTCACAGAAAATGGTCATTTTGGTACATAAAATTTCCCTAGTGTCATTTGGATAGATATTGATTTAAAATTGAATTATTTGAAAAAAAAATCGTTAAAGTAGGATAGTAAGTATCAATTTTTTTTTTTAATTTTAGAAAAGGAATATGATATAAATGTCTAAGACACTATTTATTATGGGTCATGAACCCTGGGTGAGATATCATACCCATAAAAGCTCATACGATATACAAAATTTCACAGAAACCATGGTTATACATTATCCCTATCTATTGCTCTTATAACCAAAGATATAAGACTAAAATTTTTCAGTTTTTCTTAAAAATAATAAAACAAATCTCATATTTTATTAATCAATCCGCTCCTATATCCAAAGTTATATGACTAACTCTTATACCTAGTTATAAGAGTGGATTTACATGGGATATTGGGATGTAAGTTTATATGAGATTTTGATCTCGTTATTAAATAGTGTGTGAAATTTTGAATCATTTTTAGACTTTTATGAAGAATGATTTGAGATGAGGGTCTCATGAAATTATTCTCATTCATCATTTGTCATTTGAAAATAAAGCAAACGAGAACTTTTAGTGTGGAATGTATAAAAAAGGAAAAAAAAATAATAAAAGGAAAGTAGGATTATTAGTCAAGGATAAGGACAGAGGGAGTATTGCATTTGGTTTATCAAAAATTTTATGGATCGATTTACTTGCATATACATTTATTATCAGTTGTAAAATTGTATTATTACTATTTAACTTGTTAAAATTATGATATTTATTATTTTGGGACGAAAATAATAAGAAAACATGACACTTTTTATTATGTTATGTGGCAGAAATAGAATTTTTTCTCAAATAATATCTTTTTATTTTTTTTAATTCTTAAAATAACTTACTGTTCAAAATTTTGCCTAAAATGTCTCTTTTTTTTAAACTCGCTACACCGTGTAGCGAGTTTTGTGTAATTAAGATGGACGATTTCGAATTTAATTAGGGCAATTAATTAAGCTTAACTCGCTACACCGTGTAGCAAGTTTGACGAGCCCAAGTCAAACTCGCTACACCGTGTAGCGAGTTATTTAAAACCCTTTTCCCTTCCAGTTTATGTGTTCAATCAAACAAAACCAAAAAAAACTTCATAGCCGCCGCCCAAGGAAGCAAAGGAAGAAGAAGAACAACCAAGGATTTTGCCAAGTGAATTCAACATTTTTCTTAATTGTAAGTTTAAATTTCTGTATTGTGTTGAATTTTAGCTTTGATTTTATTATTTATTTACTTACAATTTAGGGGTTTTTTTTATTTTTTTGATGACATTGTAAAAATTAACACAAATTAGTCTCAAATATGTGACTAATTTGTGTTCCAATTCGAAATTTTTGAGATAATAATTAATGTTTATTAGTTTACTTGCAATTTAGGATTTTTTTTTTATTTTTTTGATGACATCAATTATTAAGATTGAAAATATTATTATTCCCATTTTTTTGATTGATTTTTTGTTGAAATATTAACTTGTACAGTTGTAAAATTTGTACATTTGAAATATTGGATTGTAAGAAGGTAAATAAAAAATGAAAAAAAAATTAAGAAGTATATATTATTAAGATGTTGTAAGTATAAATAATGGTAAAATCTGGGGAGAAACGCATTTCTCCCCAATTTACGGAGAAACGGGTTTACGGACACACGACCTATCTCTCTCTAAACGCACCTCCCTCTCTCTCTAGACGCAAAGGCATCTCCCTCACCCATCTCACCGGCCAAAACACATCACCAAGCTGCCCATTACCTCTCCGATAACCCCCATCCCCTACGTGGAAGGAACGATCTCACTTTGGTCCATCCAGGTTCTAACTCTCTCTTCTCCCGTCTCTGTATTCGATAATTTGGGGAAACCATGGATGAAGAATTGCTGGAGCTGCAAAGGCAATTCGAGTTCGCTCAACAAGCAAAATCAAGCATTCGATTATCCGAACGCAACGTCGTCGAGCTTGTCCAGAAGCTTCAACAACTCGCCATCATCAATTTCGATCTCCTCCACACCGTCTCCGGCAAAGAATACATCACTCCGGTACTTCCTTCTCTCTCGCTCTCAACAATTGTTCTAATTTTTCTTCAATTGAGGCATGAAATGGTGGCGGTGATTTTAGGGATTGCTGAATTGTTGAAAGTTTCTGGATATCCAGAACCTTTTGAAAGGATATCCAGAACCTTTTGAAAGAATATTCAGAAATTTATTAAATGTTTCTGGATATCATTTTGTAAGTTTCTGGATATCATTTTGTAAGTTTCTGGATATCCAGAACTCTTTGAAAGGATATCCAGAACCTTATGTAAGTGATATCCAGAAATTTAGAATTGGCTTCTGGATATAAGTTTTAAGGCTTCTGGATATCCATATTCAATGTTCTGGATATCCAGAACCTTGTGAAAGTGATATCCAGAATCAGAAATTTGGTCTTGGCCTTGGATTTGGTCTCAAATCTTTTTTCTGGATATCCGTCCCAAAGCTTCTGGATATCAATCCCAAAGCTTCTGGATATCCAGAAACCCGTTTCTCCATAACTTATGGAGAAACGCGTTTCTCCCTAGACCTACTCATAAATAATAGGATTGAAATATTGAATTGTAAGAAGGTAAAATTTTTACAAATTTGTACATTTGTAAAATTTGTAGCCCTCAGTCCCATTTTGAAATTGAAAAAAAAAAGGTAAATAAAAATTAAGAAATACTCCCTCCGTCCCAATAAAAGCTTCACTAATTACCCAAAAGGGCATTCCGTTAGAAGCTTCACCTTTCCTTTTTTGGCAAAGAATCTTTACTATTTCCTCCACTCATTCTCTTTCCTACATTATTTTAATACTCACAACACCATTATAATTTACTATTCCCTCCACTAATTCTCTCTCCTATTTTCAAATTACACTCACAGCATTTTTTTCCCTCCCATTTCCATAATTTGCGTGCCCACCCAAAAGGGTGAAGCACTTATTGGGACAGAGGGAGTATATATTATTAAGATGTTGTAAGTATAAATAATAGAATAGAAATTATTAGTGAGATAGAAAAATAGGACTAAGATGTTGTTGTAAGTATAAATAATAGGATAGGAATTATTAGTGAGATAGAAAAATAGGATAGGAATTAATATACATATAACAACATCCCAAATCTCATATACTTATACCCCAAACCCTAAATCAGATAGATCTACCCCAAATCCTAAAAATATGATTTATTGTTCAAACTTAAAAAAAAAATAAAAAAATCGCATGCTATTTTTCAAAACCGCATGAGGATTACTCTTGAAGTATTACTTAGTATATAGGCTGGAAACCAAGACCTTCCCCACAAGCACTTCTTGGAAGTGTGGGATAACTTTGGATTACAATGCCACGTACTAGTAATTACACTTTTGTATTCTCTTATTTATTTCCTTGCCTCGTAGAACAATAACCAACCTTGATATTGAAATAAATAGATGGATGCCTTCATTGATCCCGGGCCTATCGATGCCTCTCTGCTTTCCGACTCCAAAGCATTTGAGAACCATAGAGCTCGATTTATTTGGGCCGGGGCGGAGGTTTCTAGTCCCCTCCAATTTCGTCATGGTGCCACCTTGCTGACCGTATTAGCTCCTTGGATATTGTCCAGACTGGCGGAGTGCGGGTTTAGTGGAGTTCACTATATAGGGAGAGTACAGTATGATTGTGGGTTACTGGAGGCTTTGATCGAGAGATGGCGTCCGGAGACCCATACATTCCACCTCCCGGTTGGTGAGATGACGATCACCCTAGAGGATATCGGCTTCATTTGCGGGTTGCCGATTGATGGGGATACTGTTACTGATGCTGGGTTCCCAGCACGTGTTGACTGGCGGGCTGCCTGTCAGGAGTTTTTTGGGACTGTCCCTGATCCCGGAGATATGGATGGGAGTAGTCTGAAGCTCAGGTGGATTACGACCCGTTTCCTCCACTTCCATGACCTCGATGACCTCGCCGAGGATACTGCTCCAGAGATTGTGGATCATTACGTACGGGCATATATCATGCTTGCCTTGGGTTCTACGATCATGCCTGATCGTACGAACAACAAGGTTAAGTTATGTTATCTCCCTCTGCTTCGGAATGTTTCTAGGGTCAGCTAGTACAGTTGGGGGTGTGCTGCGCTCGCTTTCCTATATCGAGAGTTGTGTAGTGTGACTGACCCTCGGACGAGACAGTGCAGAGGATTTCTCAACGTTCTACAGGTATGTTTATCTCATTTTAATGTTCATTATGTTGTTGTTTTTAAGTTTGATTTCAAATTAGCGCATTATTTATAGTATTTGATATACATTTATTTGATACAGATTTGGGCTTGGGAGAAGTTGAAATGTGTGAGACCTCAGATCCGTAGTCGATTCGGAGATCCGGACTTCGTGCTCATGCCCCTCGGATGCAGGTATACATATATCATACGTTATTTTCTCGTCGTTATTATTTTTTTTAACTAATTCTTATAATTATTCTGTTTATGAAATTTCATCTGGATCCAGGCATCGCTGAATCTGATGGAGGTTACTGCACATAGCCTGGGAGGCTATCGGGATCAGCTGGCAGGCTACACGAGGATCAGGTTGTGTGGCAGCCTTATGCAGGGAGATACGCTCCGCTCTACTGCACTCAGGGTGAGGACGTCTGGTTGGCGAATGTCCCTCTCGTATGCTTTGAGAGGATCGAGTGGCATCTGTCTGATCGCGTTATGAGGCAGTTTGGCCTGATGCAGTGTGTCCCAGAACCGTGCAACACTAGCCCGGAGTTGCACAGTTGTGATCGACGGGGAAACAATACCGTGAATTGGAGCGTCCGCCATCAGCAACATATTGCACGCTGGGAACAGCGGCACCAATATCTGGTTTCCGGGGTCTACGGCATCCAAGATATGCGTTACACCGATCCATATATGATATGGTATCGGGACATAACGTGTAAGTTTTTACAGAACCTCACTCATATATAGGAGGATAGATACCAGTCGGCTACCCCTGCCTTAGAGTTTATGGTAAGTTTTTACATTTTTCAAGTTATTATTTCTAGCTTTTTTTTTTATAACAAAACATCAATTATTAACTTATGTCTCTCGTACTTATATATATTTTTGATATAAAAATAGGTGCAGACCCTTCAGTGCTTGCATGTTGTTAATGAGAGGGATAAGCATCCCCAACAAGCTGAATTGCGGGCGACTATTACACACAGATTCACAGGAGTTAGGGAGCTCCAACGCCTTCAGTTTGCTGCACCTCCCCCACTGGTAGATCGCACACAGGGGGTACAACAACCTCGAAAACGTCGAGTTAGACGTCGTGCACAGCCACAACCACCACCCCAAATGGACTTCCACGACGAGCCAGATCCCGACCCCGATCAAGAGCCTCAAGCGCAGACCCAGACCCAGGTGGATTATGGACAATATGAATGGCAGCAGTCACAGTCACAGTGGGGGATGGGGGTGGCTGGGGGAGTGGGGGTGGTTGGCCGAGTGGAAGTGGGGGTGGCTTGGGGAGTGGGAGTAGGGGTGGCTGGGGGTGGGAGTAGGGGTGGCTGGGGGGTGGGAGTGGGGGTGGCTGGGGGGTGGGAGTGGGAGTGCCCAGGCAGACCAATCCCCTGGATCATCCACTATGGGCTTCGGACTATATACGAGTGGAAGTGGATTTAGGACTCTTTCTTCTACATTACAAGCAGAGCTCCACCCCTTCTCCGATCTGACTACTCAACGGGCAGAAGAGATGATTAGAAGAGGATCTCTTCTAATCATCTCTTCCGACTGCTCAACGGGCGGAAGAGACGATTAGAAGAGATGATCGTAATCAATTAAGCCTTGTTCTTGTCGAGCAGAAGTACCAATATCACTGTAAAAGGGATAATCCGCTCTCTCATATCTTCAATTTTCCGGCACTTCATAATGAACAAGAGGTGCTTCCACATCATCATCAATCGGCCCATCATCACAGGCTCCCAAATCGACATCAGAATCACCACTACCCTCCTCATATTCATCATCATCATCCTCTAGCATTGCATCTACATCAGTGTGTACTTCTTCTTCTTCATAATCAACATCATCTTCCGAACTGAACTTATTAATATGATCATTATGCCTAAATGCTATATCATCATTAACATTATAATTATGCCCAAATGCCCCATCATCATAATTTGGTGTTTGGGTTGATACAAGAGTTTGGGAACTTGGACCAATCCCTGCATCACGGTTACCAGTTGGTGAATACCCATAAATGGTCTCTGTGTGCCGTGTTTCAAACTCTGGATTGGGTCAATTTTCAATCAATTTTACAACCACATACAGCTGCAAATTTCCAATCCCCCCAAATTTAGCAAACTGATCGAACATTACATCCATACACGCATCATCTTCAATACGGAAAGGAAAGTACTCACCAATCCCGCTATCAAAATAATGAGGGCATCTGTAAATGACTTCCAAATCAAATTGAGACCGATCTAAGTTCGCCTTTTTATATAACTCATCAATCAACTCATTGTATCTCCATCAACAATTATCCCTTATTGCACATTTTGGCCCTTTTTTGAAATGAGGACTATCAAACGGTTGTTCATCATCACCTCCCCAATAACACATAAAAATGATTGGACACCCGTTCATCTTTAACCCTACATTACGAAATCAAAGTGTTAAAATCTACATAACAAAACTCTAACATTTATATCTACAATATACTAAAACACAGTTAAATATTTAAATTTTATATCTAAACACAAGTGAAAACAACGATTAATACGATGTTAATTTACCTTGATTCTTGATCTTCAACAATTCTGATGAAATAATATAATGTAAAGAAGATTTAGGTTATTTTTATTTTGAGAGAGTTTGAATGAGAGATACGAGTGGAAGAGATTAGTAGGAGGAAGAGAGAGAGGAAGATTATTAGTGTTTTCCTGAGAGAAAGAGAGAAAGGTGACTGAGAGAAAGAGAGAAAGGTAACTGAGAGAAAGAGAGAAAGGTAATGAGTGAATGACATTCACGGGTTTTGATACTTTTATACTGACTGAAAACTGAACTTTGTAGCTGGAAAGTGCCTTCTCTGACTTAAACTCGCTACACCGTGTAGCGAGTTTCATTAAAGTTGAATTAAACTCGCTACACCGTGTAGCGATTTCAACTTTAATGAAACTCGCTACACGGTGTAGCGAGTTTAAGACAGAGATTGTCCCCCAATAATTTCTTCCTTCGATTCAACATTTCTTATTTCCATTTTTTTCGTTCGCGAAGGTATTTTGAGCAATAAATATAGGTTAATTTAGTTATCATAATGAATATCTAAAAATTGTTACTTGTAGTATATATAATGGTGTATCAATAATAACTTTTAAATTTTAATTTGGATAATTAAATCAACTTCAAATTATTGCTCAAAATACCTTCGTACTAACATCAAAAATTTTTTTTACACGTGTTACAAAAATAATGACATGTTGCTGAATTATGTTTTTATTTAAAATATTTTTTTTACATGTGTTAAAATAAATGATGACATGTTGCTGAATTATGTCAGAGTTTGTACACTCCAATAATTTCCTTCTATTCAACATTTCTTATTTCCATTTTTTTCGTTCGCGAAGGTATTTTGAGCAATAAATATAGGTTAATTTAGTTATCATAATGAATATCTAAAAATTGTTACTTGTAGTACATATAATGGTGTATCAATAACAACTTTTAAATTTTAATTTGGATAAATAAATTAACTTCAAATTATTGCTCAAAATACCTTCGTCGTGCTAACATAAAAATAGATAGGATTCTTGAAGTGGGGCGGAGGTATTAATATATTCAACTCTTCTTCATAAATTATGTTTATGTTTAAAACTTTTTTTTATATGTGTTAAAAAAATGATGTCATGAATAATTGCAACAAAACCAAACACAAACTGTACAAAATAATTTTAAAAAACCAAAATAACATCAAAAAATAAATATTATCAAGTTAGTGGCCACATCTCGGCCACATATGAAATCTTACATTAATTCATTAAAACATTTAGAAAATTCATATAAACCAAATTAACTTAGAAGTCACTTAACTTCACTACTTCACTATCTTTAGGAAATACCTGCAAAACAAATGAGTTGAACATTATTTACTATATGATTCCAGCAATTCAGCAATAATAAGAAAATATGTACCTTGAACACATTAAGGAGTGTGATGTTAAGATAACGTGCTGATGATGATGGGATGGGGTGCCAAATAACAACCTAAATATTTCAAAACAAACAATTAGATGAAAGTATTAATGATGATTCAAAATTCGCTAATTAATATATCATACATTCTGAAGTATTAGAACAGAAAAGACAGATATATCTTTTCCAAATTCACTCTCAGTCACTTTATGATGAATGGAAGCTTCTATGGTATACGTAGGATCCTAATAATTTTATCCCAGTTAGTAACTCAAAACACATTTCACCCATGATAGAAAGCATACTAAGCTCATATCCTAACCTTTAAAGTCACCCAGAGATCACCAAACTTATTTTGTGTGCATGACTTGATAACAGCAACAACCTAATAGAGCATACATAAATGTAAAAAATCAATCAAATTTACACACATTTAACTATAATTAATCTTGATATTATACCTGATCCACCCTGTCAATAGTATGACATTTCTTCTTGATAGAGCTCAACGGATAATATGTACCGGCTTAAGTGAGAAATTCCATTGCAGAGAGCCAAGGACCGTCTTGGAAAGCTTCATCCTTCACCGGATCTTTAATCGCTCTCCGTATATATTCTTGGGCTACGATCGGTGTTTGTTGTGAAGATAAGTTCTCACGGTCGAGATTTCTCTGGTGCATGGCGGGCTCTACGGCACGGGCAGGACCAGGAATAACATGCGATGAAGAGGAGCCTTCACCGCGAAAAAAAAAACGCTGCTCGTTAGGATCCATTTTTTTGGGTTTAATAGAATTTGGATTGAGAAATTGAGTGAGGGTTGCTAGGAGGATACGGGAGAGAGAGAATGAATGAACAAGGAAGGAGAGGAAGAGAGGAAGATAAATGAATCTGAAAAACTCAGATGGGCCTTTGATAAAAGTAAAACTCGCGACACGGTGTAGCGAGTTTGACTTGGGCTGGTCAAACTCGCTACACGGTGTAGCGAGTTAAGCTTAATTAATTTCCCTAATTAAATTCCAAACCGTCCATCTTAATTACACAAAACTCGCTACACGGTGTAGCGAGTTTGACCAGCTGTGAGTACCCCGATCCGAACTAAAAGTTTTGGATTCAATTTAATTAAATTTGGGCTTACACAAATTGCTAAGAAGCAGTTAGAGTCCAAAAATCCCAGCAGCCCACCAATCCATTGGGCCTGCCAGCTACTTGGCCCATTATGGCCAAAAGATGTACGATGTCGTCCGACAAGGGACACTAAGGCGGTTTAACTGCCTATGTCGTGCGACATAAGAAGCCCCAGCAGCCCACCAATCCATTGGGCACCACCACTCGGCCCATTATGGCCAAAAGATGTACGCTGTCGTCCGACAAGGGACACTAAGGCGGTTTAACTGCCTATGTCGTGCGACATAAGAAGCCCCATCAGGATGCCTATAAATAGAAGGCATGGCTGATCATTTTGAGAGGGAGGCAAGGAAGAGAGCCAAAGTGATGGTCTAATTCTGAGAGTAATATCAGTAAAATAGGGGAAACTGTGGGGCCTCCCCAACCTCGGGACCTATAAACTCGTACCCCGATGGTAGGGTCCCCAAGCCGACCCGACTTAGAAGAAACCCTTTTTCAAAAATCATTTCAAACCAAATGATGTTTTAATAAAATTTTGGAATGACTGCTCTAAATAAAATGTTGAAGAAACCTGTTCAAGATATTAACTTGCCTTCATTCATTTCACAACAAAAGAAAGGCTTTAACGATCACATTTACAACCATACCACATTAATTTACAAACCATAACTTGAAAACATTTATAAAAGTATTTACAACTTTCCCCAAAAGAATACATCAACCAACCTAACCCTCCTAGCAAAACGTACCCTGACAACCAAAAGACGAGCCAACTGTGCCCCGGCCTCACCGGTCCTGACCTCCTGTCTCAGCGGGATCTAAAAAAATTAAAGGGAGACGGGGTGAGAAAGAATCTCAGTAAGCTATTATGTATGCAGCAAGATGCCAAATAGATGCAACACGTAAACAAGTTGTTCAACATCATATTTAGCACAGATTAACACATTACGTTACCTGATTTTACCTTTTCCCGTCTGAACAATAAGTCGTACTACAAGGGTATGGGCATACATCCTCATGGGAACCCATCCACTATATGTGTGAACGGCTTAGGCCTATTCACGCCTTACAAGACCCATTTTTCAGGGAACCATGTAAGGTATCAGTATCCTATGAACTGCTTAGGCATATTCATAGTAACTGAACCCCCAACTGTGGCCACAGCGGGGGAGGAGGTCACAGGTATAATGTAATCCGAGCACCTTATGGAACAATTCTCATAAGTGATCGTATTCCATTATACCCCCAAATCAGCTGATATCAATCACATTCAAGCACGTAACAGTTACTTGAAATTAAATCCACACATAGGGATAACAACATATAACATGGTATGATCACTCATGTTCAACCTTCAAATAGTGTCACATATATATATACACTATTGAATTACCATAATCAACAATTAATGTGCATGCTCATGATCAAACCAATGATGTCGTGCAACATTTATTTCACGCACCAATTTAACATATAACCATTCCAAAGTAACCACATAAGGGTGTAACAACATACAAGTAACTTTACGCATTCACAATATCACATTTCACGAGGTCCTTTTCAAATTCCATAATTCAATACCAAGTTTCTATAAACTTTGGCTCTCAACCAACAATGACTTCCAACCCGGTTCAATGCGATATTTAAACTACTTCCCCAATTTCATTTTGACTACGTGAGATCTCATTACGTAGCTAAAGTGTTCTAGTTCATCCTAGGTTGAAGAGGGTTCCATCTTATTCTAAGTTGAATTGGTTCTTAAGCCTTAAAAGTGAATTCATAAATTCTGATGCAGGGCACGACTCGTGCCCCTTGGCACGACTCGTGCCTTTTCCTCCCCATTCTACTCAGAACAACTTGGACCCTTGTTCACGACTCGTTGTCACGAGTGGCAAGAAGAGCACGACTCGTGCTCCTTAGCACGACTCGTGCCAAGACCAAAATCAGACATCAGATCGCAGACACCAGCAATGTTACACAAAAACAATTTCACCCATTCCTCTGTTTCTTCCCAAGGCCAAGACCAATTCCCAACCTACCAAAACTAGTTTATATCCATTTTTAACTCATAACAACACTCCCTCCATGACTTATAACATTTATACTCCACAAATCCCAAAGGTGATGAACTATTTCATTGATTTTCCCTATTCATCAACCCCAAGCTTTTCTACCATTTTTCCTCAAACCAAACACATAATCAACCAAGTTTAACAAACTTTTAACATCTTTGAAACAGAAATCAAAGCATATGCTCAACATAGAAAGGAAATCCATAATAACTTACTTGGAAAAGATGAAAAAGAACAAGAAGCTTTAGCCGGATAGATATACTCTCCTTAACGCCGCGATCAATAATCCGCAATTGCTTGGAAGAACAGATTGCCGGATGATTTTCTATAATTTTTAGAAGATGCACTAGGGTTTGGATCTTTTCTACTGAGGAAGAAGTTGATGGAAGTTAAAGAAATAAAATTAGATTAAGGAAGAGGCTTCCTTAAATGGATAAGCTTCACCCCGTCCCCTCCAATTAATCCAAGGCTACAATTAAACCCCCAAAGTTATAATTGCTCTAAAGCCCCTACTACTTTCCTAATTCCTTCCATTTTAAAATACCCTTAGGACATTCTCCTACATTAATTCCATTAAACATAATATTCCCAAATGAAATTTTAAACTTCATAAACACATAAGCCATGAAATTATCACACAAATAATCACATAATACTTCAAAGATCATGAAATGCATCATATAAAATAAAGTGAAATCCCCCTTCCCACGTGCTCCACGTGTCCTAAACAGTGCCTAGAGTTGGGGTCGTGACAGAAACTCTTGCCAAATAGAGTCTCTCCCTCACTCTCACACACACACTCACCTCCCTCCTCACACACACACACTTCAAGGTCAAGACTCCAAGAAGCTTCCTTTGGTGGTGATTGAAAGGGTAGACACCATACTATTGGTGATTCTACTTCGTGGACTACAATAGGTAGACACTAAACCTCTCTCTCCCTTTAAATAAAGTCTTTAAATATACCTTGCATGCATACTTGCTCTCTTACCATGTAGAAATTGGGATTTTGCATGACAAAGGTGGTGGAGAAGTGAATCTTCAATATTCACTTCTCCCCACCTCAGATCTGGACATTTGGTCATCTTAGGATCAATAAAGATTCAATCTTTACGTATTTGCATGGAGTTAGGAGGTGACGGCTACTTCAAAGTGGCCAAAATCATGTGATTTATCACACTTTGGCCACTAAAGCCATGTGACCCTCCCATTATACTCATATATTATTGTCATATTACTGCTTACAGTAGCTAAATATGCTTGGTTTGCTTGGGGAACAAAGGAGGAACCAAACAGACTGAAGGGCACTGAAACAGGCTCCCCATGTCGTGCGACATAAGTCTCCATGGAGACCCTGTGTCATACGACATGGGACTCCCAGAAGGCTGCAAAGCCATTCTTGGACTTCAGAATCTGCTAGGCCTATCCCTTTGTGACTCAAAGCCTACCTAAGCATCTTCTGGCTCATAAGCCACTATTTGGGTGCCTAAACTCAGTTTGGACGCAACCTACTTGACGGAAGAGGATCACCATATGACATAGAAGACTACAAAAGACTCTATGTCATGTGACATCCGTGTCGGCAAAGCCTATCGTGACTTTGTCCACTCCCATCAACCCCAAATTGGGTTCTAGACCACTAAATAGTGTCCTAAACGAGCAAAATAATGTCTTTTCATTTATCAAGTAGCTTTACCCCTGTAAGGGGCAATCTGTCTCAAAACCTCTGCCTTGTGATAAAAGATATCACGTGTAAAAAGGGTGCGGCCCCCTATCATGGCTCGCAAGTTGTATTCAGTTCCATGCCATTAATGAAATCTAAGGCTTGCACACTTTACTTGTTTACACACATCGCACACACATTTTGAATGTCCATATTTGTCCAAATGTTGATTGAAAGTCCCGAAAGGGGCGTGTTGGGTGAACTCTCTAGTTCTTCCCAACACGTAACCAGACTCCCGGACTCAAAATCTCTTAAAATTAGGTTTTTCAATGTTTTCCTCTAAAAACGGCGTGGCGAATCCCAAAACAAACCGAGAACTCCCTTTTCCGCTTCAAAAGCAAAAATAAAACAAAAAAAAAGACAAAGGGAAGAGAAAGAATTCAAAAACGCCATTCATTTATTTTTTTTCTTTCTCTCTTTTTTCGGGCGAGCGTTCATTCAGTGGCGACTCCGCTGGGGAATGATGTTGAAAAACTTTTTGTTCTAAAAAATGATGACGATACTTGGTATATAGGTGGAAACCACTAACCTTCCTGTATCGCTCCCTAACCCGGGGCTTGGGATAAATGGTGGTCTAACAATCCCACGTACCAGTATCATTCTTCTATTTTCTAAAAGAAGAAAGGTTTTTCTTAAAGAGAGTCTAACTTTCTCCAAATCAACTTGGACAAATTTTTTCATTCTTCTTGTGTGTGCATCTGTGTCATGTTGTGTGCTTTGCCTTGATTCCATGCTTCTATGCTCTATCATGCTTTGGTATGTGATACTATCGAGAGCCGGGGCTCTTTTCCTACTTGCTTGTTCCGTCAAAATAGAACAGGGCAGAAAGATACAGGACTACAGCTACTGGTAAAACTCTGACGTTTGGGGGAGTCCCTTTTTGTCATGCTTTGACTCATTCCTTTGTTTTTTCTCTTTGCATACTGCATAAAAAAAAATTACAAAAAAAAAAATCTTTTATAAAAAACAAAAATATTTTCTTAGAAAATACCTTCACACTACTCGCACTCTACCTGCACATAGAGTTACAACCCGGGAGTGTACGGACGGTATCGCGGAAAGCGACGTGTTTCGCTGACGTTTGAGCGCCTAAAGTCCTCCTAGCCAGTGAGTCAGCCAACACTTGTCCGTGACACACCTTACACCGTGACTGGTTAGTTTTTGACGAATACTTTTCAAAACGTCATTCAAAACTCGGTTTTCAAAATTTCCTCACAAAGTCCGAGTCTGAAATAGCCCGGATCCGAGAGGCAGCGCGTTCGCGCCCCGGCATCTGGCATTTCGTCCCCCGCCTCGCGGCGGTTCGTTTTTCATTTCGTTGGAGGTGTCTCGCCGTTTGTTTTCGCATTTGTAGAGTCGCCACGCCGTTTTTATTAAGCCCAAAACATTGAAAAAGGGCATCAGTTCAAAGATAATTTTAAACTGTTTTTGTGTGATGAGATTTTGAGTTCGGAGGTCAGATGACTCCTCGGGAAGAGAATATTAGAATATTAGAGCTCACCCGAGTAGCCTCGTAAGACGAGTCTTTCGGATACCCCTAATATCCTTTAAATGTTGTGTGTGTGTGTGTGC
Organism: Adenophora triphylla var. japonica; assembly: GCA_022495995.1. Lineage (NCBI taxonomy): Eukaryota > Viridiplantae > Streptophyta > Magnoliopsida > Asterales > Campanulaceae > Adenophora > Adenophora triphylla. The sequence goes on from JAFEMH010001099.1 coordinate 67,360, forward strand.
TTTTAAAAATGCATGCTGTATCAGATGTCTACATTGTATGCTATGTATGGAAATGTATTGAAATAGTAATGGAAGGAAGCCTTACAATTGTTGGTTCGTGTCTGTCTTCCGCTGGGGAGTAGTGTTTGAGGTCGGAGTAGCGTTCCGGTATGGATCGGGATTGCTTCGGGAGGGACCGGTTGTCTGCGGACAGAGTTTCGGCGTGAGTTGAGGTTGTAGGCTGCGTTCGGGCAGAGGTTCGGCGTGCGTGGGGATCGTCGGGATCACTCGAGCAGAGGTTCGGCGTGCGTTGTGGTGGCGTGGAGTCACTCGGGCGAGTTTCGGCGTGGTTTGGGATCGCCGGTTTGACTTCGGAAAGAGCCGGGACACCGTGGAAAGACCAGGCAAGGCCTCGGAGTACCACGAGGGGCCTCAGAGTACCTCGAGAGTGCCTCGGGGCAGCGCGGGAGCGTCTCGGGAGCGCTCGGGGAGGCTTCGGAGCACCACGAGGGGGCTCGGAAGGCCTCGGAAGGATCCGAAAGGGGCCGGGAATGCCTCGGAAGGACTTAGAGGGGAAGCCAGAAGGCCTAGGGAGGAAGAGAGAAGTGGGAGGTGTGTGAAAATGAGGAGGGGGAGCCCTCTATTTATAGTGCCAGATTAGGTGCAAAGAGGTCCGTACGGACCTCCCTGGTAATCCAGTTTTTTGGTTTTCCTCGATTTGAGGGAATCTGTGATGATGGTGAATATTTGGAAATCATGATGTCCCCTGTGCAATAAGGTCCGTACGGACCAAGTTGACATGCAAAGAGGTCCGTACGGACCAACTCTGCAGGGGGGTAATCATTTTCCCCGGGATTTGAGGGAATATTGTGGACTTTAAGAAGATTCAGTAATTATTAAAGCAAAGAGGTCCGTACGGACCATTATTGCTTTTCCAATTTCCTGAAAATTCCCAAAAGGTCCTTTTGTCCCTTTTTATCCCAGAAAGGCTCCTCCCTTGGTTTGGCTGGGGGTTTAGAGAGGGTTTTGAGTGCTAGGGGTCGTCGAGACTGTGTTGATGAGTCTGCGGTGTTTCCCGTGTGTTTGAAAGGGTGTGATCCAGATTGGGGTACTTACAGAAGCCCCTCGACGACGTCACTTATGAAAGAAGTGGGGTCGCCGATAAGATAAGGGTCCTAATCTGGATCGCGTGCTGGGAGAGGAAGTGACCATGGAGGTCAGTGTGAGGACGTGGTGGGGTCCTTTTGTGTGACCGCATAGGTCGCAGGCCGGACCCCGCGATAGGATTCCTACGTATCCTCCGGCGGGAATCAAGCCTGGTCGTAGTTCGGGTGTGGGGTGAGTGTTTTGTGAATGCGGGCGTGGTGGTGCCCTGAAGTGTCGTGTGACCGCCGAGGTCAGTGCGAGGACGTGGTGGTGTCCCGGGTGACCGCATAGGTCGATGGCCGGACCCCGTGATAGGATTCCTACGTATTCCTGGCGGGAATCAAGCCCGGTCGTAGTTCGTAGGTCGTGAAATCGCGAGTGCAGGCGTGGTGGTGCCCTGAAGTGTTGTGTGACCGCCGAGGTCAGTGGTAAGGACGTGGTGGTGTCCTAAGATGTGGTGACCGCTGAGGTCAAATTGTGAGGACGTGGTGGCGTCCTGGGATGGAAATTTTACGATTTTCCTAATCGGGTGGTTTAAGGCCTTCCGGGCCGGAGATAGTTGTGAGGACTTGAATCGTCTTCTGATTGCGGTTGGTGCCACGCTGGAGGACTTTGAATCGTCTTCTGGCGGCATGTTGGTGTTATGCGCGAGGACTTTGAATCGTCTTCTAGCCGCAGTTGATGTTATGCGCGAGGACTTTGAATCGTCTTCTAGCCGCAGTTGATGTAATGCGCGAGGACTTTGAATCGTCTTCTAGCCGCAGTTGATGTTATGCGCGAGGACTTTGAATCGTCTTCTAGCCGCAGTTGATGTTATGCGCGAGGACTTTGAATCGTCTTCTAGCCGCAGTTGTGGAGGCGTGGCTGCCTTGTGCTTTGATAGCGAGAGGCGTAGATGCCTTTGTGTTTTTGCATGTTGAGTAGAAGGTTGGACTTACGATGACTGCCGGTGCTTGCGTTGCCGTTGAAGTGGGCAAGGATGACGGCCGGTGATTGCTTCACCATTTGGCATTTTGGAGGCGCTTCGTGCCTTGGGACTTGTGCTCGGAGGTGTTGGCTCCTTCTTGTGCTTGTTTTGCCGTTGAGTGGGCAAGGATGATGGTCGGTGCTGGGGATATGCAGTCTTGTATGACTTCCCTTTGACTTGTTGGGGAGGAGCTCGGGCTTACTTTGATGGCCGGTGCTTGCGTTGCCGTTGAAGTGGGCTAGGTTCGGGCTTACACTGACTGCCGGTGCTTGAATTGCTGGGGATGCATGACCCTGTAGGGGCCCTTTTTTGTTGAGAAGATGACTTCGGACCTCCTTTGAGGGCCAGTGGTTGAGTTGTCGTTGAGCGTTTGGAGGCGTCTTGTGCCTTGGGATTCGTGCTGGGAGGTGTTGGCTCCTTCTTGAATTGCCGTCGGGCGTTTTGGAGGCGTCTCGTGCCTTGATATTCGTACTGGGAGGTGTTGGCTCCTTCTTGAGTCGCCGTTGAGTGGGCGAGGACCGGTCTTATGTTGACGGTCGGGGATTGAATTGCCGTTGAAGTGGGCGAGGACCGGGCTTACGTTGACGGCCGGGGATTGAATTGCCGTTGAAGTGGGCGAGGACCGGTCTTACGCTGACGGCCGGTGGTTGAATTGCCGTTGAAGTGGGCGAGGACCGGTCTTACGTTGACGGCCGGTGGTTGAATTGCCGTTGAAGTGGGCGAGGACCGGTCTTACGTTGGTGGACGGGGATTGAATTGCCGTTGAAGTGGGCGAGAATCGGTCTTACGTTGATGGCCGGGGATTGAATTGCCGTTGAAGTGGGCGAGGACCGGTCTTACGCTGACGGCCGGGGATTGAATTGCCGTTGGAGTGGGCGAGGACCGGTCTTACGTTGATGGCCGGGGATTGAATTGAAGGGTTAGGGACCATTCTGCACTTGGATTTGCTGGAAAAGGCCTTAGGACAGCCAGGGGCAAAGATTATAAGGGCAGGAAAGTAATTTGGCCACCACTTGCAAAGAGGTCCGTACGGACCAACCTGGCTGCAAAGAGGTCCGTACGGACCACCTTGGTTTTTTACAGTTCCCAGGTTTTGACCAGGTTTAAATGCCGAGCCCTTCCCCATTCCTTCTTCTTCCGTGCGTGAACTAGAGAGAGAGAAAGAGAGAAAATCCTCCATTGTTAACCAAAATCAACAATTTTTTGCTTGAATTGCTTGTCATGGCTGAAGGATCTCGAAGGAGTCGTCGTTAACGCAGTCAAGAGGTGGTCGAGCAACGGATGGAGCTTCAAAGAAATTGGATCTCGTTCGTTCCATCTTCGAAAAACCCGGATGTCTTGTATCCGAATCCGGAGGTGCACAATCGTCGCTCTATGAACGTCGGGGAGGTAAGAAATCTGTTCCGTTTTGATTCTCTGCTCGAATTTTTGAATGCTAGAACTAGGTTTTAGTTTTTCGCATTTTTGAATTTTTTGTTATTTTTTATGCCTTTTTGTGAAATTCTTGATGAATTGTTGAAAATAGACATGTAAAAATTGTGGGTATGTGTATTTTGTGCAAAAATGTGTAGATTACCTCTTATTTGTGAAAATAAAGTGCCTCTCTAATGAAATGCATGCTTTGGTATTTTGTACCGTATGCTATTTATGTATGTACATTATGAGAAAAATTATCGTGTAGTGATAATTTTTGTGAAAAAATGTGACATGTGCCGTGTTTTGTGACGGGTTTTGTCTGAAAGTGTGTGCCGTGTAGGGACGGATTTTTTTTTTTTTTGAAAAATGTGTTATGCGTATGTGTCGTGCCGTGTGTGCCATGTTCTTGGGTGACGGACTTTGTGGGGAAAATATGTGCAATATGTGCCGTGTTTTTGTGACGGGTTATATGTGCCTTTGCCGTGTTGGGACGGACTTTTTTTGAAAATGTGTCGTGTAGGGCTTAATCCCCTTTTTTTTTCTTTTGAGAAAAACGTGTACAGTGTGTGCCGTGTTTTGTGACGGACTGCATGGGAAAAATTATATGTATAATGTATGTGAAAATTATGTGCGACATATGCCGTGTTTTGTGACGGGTTATTTTCATGGCTTTCCGTGTTGGGACGGACTTTTGTGCCTTTCGTTTTGTATTAAGTACTGTGATTGACGTACCTTTGCTGTGTTTACCTGCAGGATGCGGGGCTTATGGCCGGGAAGGCCAAGAGGATGAAGACTCGGGGATCGCTCGAGGCTGTTGTTGAGCTGTGGCAGCGGATGCCCGATATTTCTGTGGATGGTAGGCCGAGTCCCAGGAGGCTGGTTTACGCTTCTGGCCTGGGTGTGTTTGTAGAGAACCTGGCCGGGGTTTCTGACACGAGGAAGAACAAGAGCGTCTTCCTTGGCCTTTCTGAGTACTGGTGGGATACCACCCACACCTTCCATCTGAGCTGGGGAGAGGTGACGGTGACGCCGACCGACTTTGCTGCGATCACCGGGCTTTCCTTCAAAGGAGGGCCGGTACGGTGGAGAGATATGATCTCTGATGTGGTGTTGACCGAGCTGCTGGGCTTTGAGCCTCGTCCTCGCAGGGCCTGGGCATGTTGTATAGTGATGTGGAGCTGAAGATCACGCGCCAAAGCATTGGGAGCCTATGTTCGGGGACCGGCCAGGTGACGGCGGAGCGCTGGCGCGCTCCTTTTTGTGGTATGCACCGTCCGAGACTTTGTTCTCGAACCACGCGACCGCGGCTCCCTTTGCTCCAGGAGAGCTTGATTGACTGGGACAGGTCTGTGATATTGCTTGGGGCGAGGCGTGCTTGGCCGAGCTCTACTTTTCCTTGGACCGGTTTAGCCGGGGGTGCGCGCCTGTTGGCCTGTTTGACTTCGCTTTGGAGGTATGAGTTTATTGTCGTTTTTTGATTTAGCAACTTGTCGTTTCTCCGTTTTTCTTTTGCACCGAGCCTTTTCTATTTTTGTCACAGGTGTGGTTCTATGAGGTTTTCCGGTGCTTCCCGTGGGATAGAGATCCGGCCGTAGCTGCGTACCCCTGCTATGCTGGGCCGGGCTCGCACGGCGAGGAAGAGGAGGACCAGCAGGGGAAGCTCACCATCGCCACGGGGATGTGCAGAAGCGTCTGGAGAGAGGGGTAGCCCGAGGGGTTCGTTTTGTTCCCGTGGGCTCGGTATGAGGGGATGAGTTTGAGGGGGCTCCCGAGGGGTGACAGCCGCGACGGAAGATGCCGCGGGGCTTGACTGCGACGTCATGTACCTGGGAGCGGGTCTTCCGGGCAAAGATGGCCCCGGTGTGCTTCCCGTGGCTCCGGTGGACCCTCCCTTTGGGATGCTTGATTCCCGGACATGGATGTGCTCGATTTTGAGAGGTACTTTGGCGGTGTGGGCGCCGAGGAGTTCATCTTGTATGGAGAGGAGTACGGGGCCTTCGTGAGGAGGAAGCCGAGGACGCCGCAGGTACCGGCGCGGGAGAGAGAGGCCGGCCCGCAGCTCCCCTGCAGGTTCCGATGCCGGGGCCGGATTTCACGTATGTCCGTGGGGACGGATCGAGGAGGAGGGTGTGCCCTGCCGTTCTGGCGAGCTCTGCCGCATACAGAGTGGATCCCGACATATCGGTGAGTGTGCTTACTCTTTTCCATCTTGGCATCCTTTCTGTATTTTTCTCTTTTTGTTGTCGAGTGTAAGCTGTATTGCCAGCGTTTCCTTGGCGCTTGTTGGTGCAGTCCCTGGGAGAGCCTATGATATCTTGACTCGCCGTTACGTGGCGATGAGGTCGTTTGCGAAGAAGATGGCTTCGAAGATATCTTGCCGGTCTTCGCGACGCGTGCCGGCGTACGAGCCTATGCCTTCGAGGCATTACGCAGACGTTCCTCCGCCTAGAGCCGAGCCGGAGCCGCGGCGGGAGGGACCTTCGAGGGGGCGGCATAGCATGGATGCCGGGACATCTTCGGGAGCTCAGGGCCGCACCCTTACTCGGTTCTTCCCTCAGCAGGATGCACAGGGTGAGGGTTCGTCAGAGCCTTCCTTCTTTGATCCTTTCGCCGGATTTGATCCTTCAGATTATTTTGAGTGGCAGCCTCCGGCGGGGGCTCGGTACTCACGATGGACGAGGACGTGACTCGCGAGTTCACGGGGATGCCCGACTTCTCTCTGGAGGACCTCGGCGAGGATGATGATCTTTGAGGAGTCGATTAGTATTCATTTGCTTTCCCTCTTTTTTTTTTTAGCAACAGACATTTGATGTACCTGTAATAAAACACTCGTATTTGCACGGCAAACAGTATTTTATTTTAAGATGTAATGTCATTTTTGTGATTCCCGGGATTTGTCCTAGAAATGGTTGCTATTATTATTATATTTTTGTACATGCCACGTGAGCTGAGAGTGCGTTTGTGGGTAGTGTATGTTTGCCGGGAATGGCTTTGGCCAGTGTTTGGGCGGTTTGGAGCGAGGTCTGCGAGGGACAGTGATTGTTGTACTGTTTGCTGGGGAAAATGGGTTCTTTTTGCAAGGAGGTCCGTACGGACATACTTAGCATGCAAAGAGGTCCGTACGGACCAACCTTGCTTTTGGGAAGGAGATAAATGCTTTCCAGTGCCTGGTTCTTCCTCATTTCCCATTTGCAGCCATTTTCGAGCTTTCTTCCCCATTTTCTCTAGGAACCTCCATTTTTGCCATGGATTCTTCGTACGTCCCTAGAATTTTGCCGAGGCTTTCGCAGGGAGAGGCAAGCACACTTCCTTGAGCGATTGAAAATGTGGATGCGGCGCCGTATGAGGCATCAGAGACGGGCTTTCGAGGTAAGGTTTCGTCTTTGCTCGATTTGGTCTTTTAAGGAGTTGGTTCCTGATTGGGATTTGTTGCGGGCTGGCGCGAAGTTCTGGGTGTTAGGAGGCATGTGTACTATTTCTCCTACAATGAAATGGTGCCCACTTTTGAGGATTTTCGGGCTTTGATTGGAGGACCGGAGGTGGAGGCCATCTCGCTTCCTTTGATTGGTGGTCTTTGCTGTGAGCGTGAAGCTTGCGCAGCTTTCTTCGTACTTCATTGGAAGAAGTGCAATGGCATGATCCTTGATTCGGGTCATATCGACATTTCTGAGCTGCCGGAGCGGTTCATGGTTGATGATGAGAGTGACGTCTCTTGGGATGTATTCGCCTTGTGCGTGATGGCGACGCTTTTTCTGGTCAGCTCCCTTGGCATTTGTGATGGGGCTTTGCTAGATGTGGTAGGGCACTTTGCAGGGAGAGGATATTGTCCCGTTGGTGCTTGGGGGAGACTCTTCATGGTATCGACTGTCCGGCGACCGGGGATCGTTTTATGAGAGGGGAAGCCCCACTTTGCTCACCTTGCTGGCTGCGAGAGAGACTTCGTGCCATGCCCGAGGCTCCGACGTCGTTTAGCCCGTGGTCATTTGCTCGCCGACCTCTTGTGTTGGATATGGATCGCCCGCACCGGAGAGATGGATGGCACGGCTTGGTACGCATCGGATCCGCCGCGGGTTCCGTGACCGGGAGGATTGAGACCGGGAGGATCTTGCAGAAGGGTCCTACGTTGTCGTAGTTCCAGTTTGTCTTGGTCCTCCTTCTATATTCCGTCGCTTGTTTACCGGCAGCTTGGGATGAAGCAGGAGCCTTTGTTGGCCGGGATGACCTTGCTACCGCGGGAGGTAGTTCCTCTTTGTATGGCGCATTCAAGTGCCTTCTTGTATTTTCCGAGGTATGGAAGTATTTCGCTTTCCCTCCCGCGGTACTCCTGCACGTCTGGGAGAGTGTCGTGTTGACGACTCCGCACTCCGGCCCGGTATGAGCAACAGTGTCAAGGGTCCCAAGTGGCTTCTGAGAGCGGGCGTGTAGCGATTCTGGGACCCGGCTGCCGTAGTAGCTATTGCCTTAGGAGTGCCGAAGCCTCGGTCCGACCCTTTGGATGTGACGGGAGACACTTTGTTTGACTACGAGACTAGAGTTGACCGACCGACAGGGAGAGGTCCTCTTTGCACTCGCAGGAGGAGATCCGAGCCGAAGCACGGGCGAATGAAGCCCCGAGAGCTACCGGATTGTTTGACTCTACGGGAGGACCCCGCATCTCTGACCGAGAGACGCAGAGTTGGTTCACGTGGAGCGAAAGAAGACTCGCCGGGGACGAGGGAAGAAAGGAAAGAATGGCGAGGGGACAAGCGCAGATGGCGCGGAATGACCTCCTAGGTATCCATTCATTGAATTTGCAAACACATTATTTGTTAAATGTATTAAGCTGTCTTTTAGCATGTTGTGAACTTGAGAGTAGACCGTGCTTGAACTCATCAAGAAATGTTGTAACCGTTAGTGATTTGTGATTTACTTTTAAAGCTTTGTCGAGACGCAAGATCTCTTGTTTGCCTTTGCTTCTGTTGTGCATTTTGTCGGCGTCCATCTTTGGACTTTTCTGTTGCATTCATGACCGAAGCGTGCCTGGGCCATGATGGCAATCCCTTTGCCGAGGCTTTGTGCTTGGCTGAGAGGTTGAATGCTCCCTTGACAAGTCGTTTTGACGGTCTTTTCCGCAGCTTCCTTGCCTCTTGTTGGCGTCGGTCTCTTGACCTCTTTTGGTAGCTTCTGCTTGAGCTTCTTTTATTTATTGTTTTTTTTTTGTGAGCCCTTGCTCGAGCTCTCTTTTTTTGTGAGCCCTTGCTCGAGCTCTCTCTTTTTTTTTTTTTTTTGAAGCGCGTGAGGGCGAAGACAAGCCCCTGGCTTGGAAGCGCACATGAGCCGGCCGTTTGATGCCGAGTGACCCTCGGATGTCCTTTGATGTTGCCGCCATCGTTTGACTTGGTCAAGGTGACTGCCGGCGTGTTCTTGAAAAGTGCGTAGCTTGATGGAGGTCTTGATTGACATTCAAACTTTTGACTTTTTTGTGTATTTTTAGACCGGACCAATTAAGGTTGCCTACGTTCCCCCTGACTAGAGGGCTCAGTTCACGTAGTTCGACACTACATGGAGTGTCAAGAGATGCACAGATGTTCTTCTTTAGGCGAAGTATTCGCGAAGTTTGCTTCCGTTGACCGGATTCATGAAGGAATTGCCGTCTAGATCCGTCGCCTTCACGGCGCCTCCGGAGAAGATCTTTTGAACCACGAAAGGGCCGATCCATGTGGGTTCCCATTTTCCCAATGGTGGGTTGGTTCGAGTGGGAGGCTTTTCTTGAGTACAAGGTCGCCTTCCCCGATGTCTCGGGATTTGACTTTCTTTGTCGAAAGCTCTAGCCATCCCGCTTTGATAGGCTCGGACGTGTTCCATGGCCTTTAGTCGTCGCTCGTCTAGCGTGAGCCAATTCGTCATGTCGGCCGGAGCCATTCGACTTCGTTGATGTCATTTTCCAAAGAAGACTCGGAGTGAGGGAATTTCTAGCTCGATGGGAAGGACTGCTTCCATCCCGTATGTCGTGGCAAATGGGGTTTCTCCCGTGGTCGTTTCGACCGATGTGCGGTAGCCCCAAAGTGCAAGGTGCAGCCTTCTGCCAATCTCGCCCTCGGGTGGTCATTTTTCGGATGATCCGTTCGAGTGTTTTGCTTGCCGCTTCCACCCGCGCCTCGGCTTCGTTTCGCGGCCTGGTGAGGAGAAGATTTGTGGCGTGTGATCTTGAATTCAGCCAGCCTCGTCGAATTCCCTTCGAAGTGTGAACCATTGTCGGATATGACCTCATTTGGGATGCCGTATCGGCAGATGATGTTTTCCTTGAGGAAATGCGCTACCTTCTTGGAGGTGAGTACCTTGTAGGACTTGGCTTCGACCCATTTGGTGAAGTAGTCGATAGCTACTAAGATTAACTCGCGACCGCTGTCGCCCGGGCGGAGCGATTTTCCCGATGACGTCAATTCCCAAGTGGCAAAGGGCCAAGGTGTAGTCATGCAAGAGAGATCGTGGGGAGGTAGATGATTGAGGTTGGAGAACCGCTGGCACTTGTCGCAGCTCTTCGACAAAGTGGATGCAATCTCGCCTCCACGGAGATCCAAGAGTAGCCCATCCCGAGAATGATTTGCATCGTGGCTCACGTTCATGTGGGGACCGCAAGCCCCATTGTGGACTTCTGTTCATGAACTTGTTTGCTTCTTCTTGGCCGATGCAACAGTAGGAGTGGCCCATGGTAGCGTTTCTTGTATAGCATGTCCCCGAGGATGACGAAGTGAGAGGCAAGGCGTTTTAGGGCCATGATGCTCTTGGTTTTGACCCCCTTCGTGTGTGGGTCTCCCTTGTTCATGAAGGTGGCTTCCCCTGCTTCTGAGGTATTGGAAGATCTCGGTTTGTGCTGAAATGGCGTCGAACTTGCGTCTCTTCGCTCTTCGCATCTTGCAAATCGTTGTGATTAAAACCTTCTCGGCAAACTGGGCCCGGTTTTTCTCTCGTTTGACAACATGCTTAAATGTTTGCTTGATGCATTTATTTAATTAATGTGTTTGCCTTTTGTATAGATGAATTGTTATTAACTTGTTTTGATTAGTTAATATCATCATTTGTTAAAGATGCAATGAAATGATTTTTTTTTAGGAAGGTCGACCTTTATTGAAAGCGTGAAGACTCGTACATCGTTGATCAAAGATTCACAATCGTCGGCGTAAAGCCGCCAAAAGACTCAAAAGATGTGAATACACGTACAACAAGACTCGAAGCCAGACTATAGGCGACGAGGATTGGACCAGCTTCATTACTCTCGGATGGCCGTAGCTCTGCAGGAGCGGTGTCGGGTTCAGCGGCCAATCTTCCCTTGGCATACGAGTCCCGGAAAGTAGCTTGCATGCGGTTCGATTTCAAACCGTATCGCGGAGGTTTTTGGCCGCTCCCCGATGATGTCCCTCCATTAGTGTTGCCACCACCCTTGGGGGTTTTTGATGATAGAAGTCGCCGAGGGCTACTTCTAGGAGGGCGAAGCATTCGCCGATTCGGAGTGGATTCTTGCCGATGTTGATCACTTTCATAGAATCTCGCTTTATCTCGGGATCTTTGCTTGGACGACGTTTACAATGTCCGATTCGAGCGGACATGCTATATCTCCTTCCCCGATTAAGCCTCGGGAGGAGGTTGCGCCACTGTTCGTCTGTGCCTGACACCGAATGTTCAATTGAACTAAGCCGTGATGGCCGGTCCCCATAAGATCCGAGAGTGCTCGGCTAGAGGGTTGTCTTGTACCGGGGATCGGTGATGAGCCGCTTGCAAGAGGGTTTTCGGCGAAGTAAGGGTCTACTCCTCGATCAATCTCCATTATGGCATCCATCTCGATCCTCTCTCAAGCATTCTTCACAGCCGCATATATCGTAGTTGTCATCCCGACCTACGAGTTCTTCAATTTCCACTGTCGCGCTAGAGCGTGGATGTAAGGATCCACTTCGTAGCGGGACAGGGTAGGAGAATCATCTCGGAGAAGAGTATTCGGGTCATGTCTGACCTTTCTTCTCGGGTCATAGCTTGCGGCCAAGCACTTGCCATTGCGCTGCTTCCGCGGATCACTTTGATCGCTCCATTGGCATTGATGAATTTCACGCATTGGTGAAGAGTAGATAATACTGCTTTCATCTGATTTATCCAAGGTCGTCCCAACAAAGCAGAGAAGGTTGGTTTGATTTCCACGACTTGGAACTCTACCGACTCAGCTTGTACGTCGAATTGGATCCTTAGATTGATGACTCCTACGATCGGTCGTGCAAGGGAATCGTAGGCTCGGATTACCCGAGGTGAAGGCCTTATCGAGAACGGTCGATGCGGAGTCGTTTCAAGGTGCTTATAGCGATGATGTCGATCGGCGGAGCCGTTATCAATCAAGACGTCGAGGAAGAACATCTCTATTTTTATGAGGATGAGGAGGGCTTCGTTGTGCCGATTCTCACATATTGGCAAGTCATCGTCCGTGAAGGCTAAACCGCTTCCCGTGCTACCGTTTGACTCGCCCCTTCTCGGGGAACGTTCGATCCATCCATTCGTATGCCTCTGGGCCGGGGCAAAGATCGTAGGGAGACAAGCTGCCTCGGGCGTTCTTGTCGGAATTCCCGGCCACGAGATCTCTTGACTCGGTTTCACGCTCCTGGGCCGTAGCGGGACAAAGATGCCGACGGTTTCGAAATTGCAAGTGGGTTCCGCTTCTCGCTTGGAGTTTCGCCAAAGGCTACTCGAGTTTACCCCCGTCGTTCCTGGGAATGGATTTCCGATGGTATCGGGACCACGAGGGCGTTCCAATTTTCCTCCTCAATGAGCCCCCGGACCACCCGCTGAGTACGAAGCAATTGCCTCGGTGGTGTGGCCGGGGTAGTTGTGGAAGGCGCAGGTTTGCTCATATCCATGTTGGGTTTGAGAGTCTTCTGCTGGAAATTCTCGAGTGGTTTGAGAAGATTTCGTTTCACCAAAGCTTCAAATACTTGACCCAAGGGCATTTCCAGTTATCTAAATGCCGGAACCGCGGGAAGCGAGGGGGATTGTTATTCTTTGGGGCCGCTTGATCGCGGTTTACTTGAGCTCCGTTCCGAATGTAGTGCACTGTTCCGCCGCTTCCTTTCCTTCTGCCTGCAAAGGAGTTGAAGTTGCCAGGTTTGTTCGATAGCGGTAAGATGAGGCAGGGGTTGCCGTTGCCTTTTGAAGACTCGTGGTCTTTTCAAACTTTGTCCCTGCTGACCATGGCACGGAGATCCTGGATAGAAATGGTGGCCGATCAAGGTCCTCAAAGATGGTTTGAGGCAGGAATGGAAGATGTCCATCTCGCTTCTTCTTGGAAAGTGGATCCATTATCTCGCTTAGCTTCCAGCCCATCTTTTGTAGAACTCGCCCACCGGTTCGTCATCCTTTTGTTCGGTGGCTTGCAGGTGTCATGGCGGTTTGTTTCCCATTCAAGATTGGCGCGGTACTTCTCCAGAAGATTTCACCGATCCGATCCCACGTGGAGCGGTTTTCTCGCCTTCACATTGAGGAACCACCTTAGTGTCAGGATTTGAGGGAATGCCGAAAATGATCCGCCATCTCTGCTGAGGGGTTGCCCTTTGGCTCTCATACCCGTGACGTAGGTGTCGATGTGGGTTTTTGGGCATTCTCGTCCGTCAAACTTTTCCATTTCCGCATCCCGAACTTTGGAGGGAGCAGGGACCACTTTGTTCGGATCGCAGGCGTGAGGGAGTCCTTCCGAGAACTAGCTAGCTTGCCTTGCATGTCTTTCATATTTGTTCAATCGCCCAAGCCATGTGGGGATCACTGTTCGAGGCGGGTTACCGTTTTCGTGGACTAAACCGAAGATGGAGGTGGATTCACCGATGGAATTGCCATTCGGGAGTCTTGGGGAGGTAGTTGAGTGTATACCAACCCATACCCCGCGGTGTTGGAAGTTGAGGGCGTGATTGCCAGTCCGCTAAGGGTTGTGTTTGGGAACCGGGGAAATGATTCGTTAGCCCCAATCGCGTACTAAGCAGTGGCAAACTTGAGATGTCGGGATATCCGCCGGATGCCTATCCTCGGCAAGCATGGGGACTTTTTGATTGTGATTGCGAGGCTCGTATAGAGGCAAAGGATTGAATCCCGGGGGATACCGAGATGCATTGGGATCTCGCGGAGCAGCACGTATGTGTGCCGCTGGTACCGAGCTTGATGTGCAGAGCCGGAAACCGACCGTGCCGAGGCGGGCATGTCGGAGCCGCTTGACCGACGCCCGAGGGGAGCTTTGAGCGAGAGCCGCTTTGCGTTGCCGGGATCTCGTAGCTTGGCGGAGGCGGGACCCGCCGATAGCTTTGAGGAACCGGGGAGCCGGATATCTTCGTCCTCTATGAGAACAAAGGTTCCGTCAGTGGGGAACCGCGACTGTTCCTCGAAGACGCAAGGTGTCTACGATCCAGCTTGCCGTTCCTCTTGGCGCTTCTTGATGGTTTCGAAGGCTCGCAGCACCTCCTCCATTGTCCGGAGGTTCCTTAGTGGCGGGGTTCCGTTTCCTCATCGTTATCTCGTCGATCCCGTCATGGGGAGTATCGGACGGTGCGGACCGCTGAATCGAAGGGCTATCGGACCTTGTGACCTCGATATCGAAAAAGGCGGCTTCCAGGATTCTCAACCACTCTCGGTTCGCCGGAGGGGGTGACGGGCAAGGTTTAGACACGGTGAATGGCCTTACGGGATAAAAGGGGAAAGCTCACGTGGCATGCGGTTTCCGTTTCTTTTATTTTTGATTTTTTTGTTGTTTTAATTTACTTAAAACATGTTTTCTCGTAATCCTAGGTAGGTTGGAAAAGATTGCTCTTGTTTTTCGCAACTATGCTAGATCCCGGGTCGCCGGAGACCATCTCGTGCGGCTATAAGCCCCTCGCTTTGCACCCGTATTTCGACATCCCAGGTGGGACAGCCCCTGTGCGAGGGTCCTATAGTGCAAGCGGTTTCCACCGGCCTAAAAGAAAAATCGAACCTAAGGACCGAGCCTGCCATGTTCGTTTTGATGCGTTAGCCACGTGAATAGTGAACCGAGCCGGCCACCGAGTCAAGATCGTGTCAAGAGTTCGGCATGACCTTCTCTTTACCTTGCTTGGCGCAAGGGATCTCGTGACGTTAGGCGTTGGCCGGGTCATATTGTCATGGCCGACGTATCAAAGGCGTGATGACATGGTGTCATGCGAGCACGGATGTATATCCTAGACGCGAACATCGTTCTAGGTGTAGCTTCGGGAAATCAAGATCAGTCAAGATTTTAGCATGACCTTTCATCGCTTTTCTTGCGCAAGGGATCTTGAGTTCCGAGCCTTGACTCGTAAAATGGCCGGCATGGTATATGTATCCAGCCGTATGACACTTGACCGGGTAAAACCAACCGAAGTCCGGACAGAGTGTGACTCAAGACTCAAACGTGCAGTGGTTGACACTGCTAGGATGGGATGTTTGGAATGATCCCGCGCGCGTCCAAGAGGCCTAGGAAGACCTAACGGACTGCAACCGAGACCACTCCGGGCCGAGGGTCAGGTGTGCAACGCGTAGCGCGCGATGTAACCGAGGCAAGAAGGCGCGTAGCGTGCGGTGTAACCGAGGCAAGAAGGCGCGTAGTGTGCGGTCTCTAAAATTCTTTTTCCGAGTAAAACAAGTTTTTGAAGAATTTTAAATGTAATGCACAGATGTATATTGATGCATTTTTTTTGTATTTTATTTTTTTGTAAAATAAAAACGAAGCACGTGCACACACACACACAACGCTTAAAGGAAGGGGTAAAATGAAAGTTTGACCCTCATCATCGTTTTAAAAATCTTTTGTTTTGTTTAAAAGATTATAAAACAAAAAAGTCTCCTCAAATGAGTCGCCAATCGAAATAGCCCGGATCCGAGAGGCAGCGCTCGCGCCCCGGCATCCGGCATTTCGTCCCCGCCTCGCGGCGCTCGTTTTCGTTGGCTGGAGGTGTCTCGCCGTTTGTTTTCGCATTTGTAGAGTCGCCACGCCCGTTTTTATTAAGCCCAAAACATTGAAAAGGGCATCACTCAAAGATAATTTTAAACTGTTTTTGTGTGATGAGATTTTTGAGTTCGGAGGTCGATGACTCCTCGGGAAGAGAATATTAGAATATTAGAGCTCACCCGAGTAGCCTCGTAAGACGAGTCTTTCTGATACCCCTAATATCCTTTAAATGTCATGTGTGTGTGTGTGTGCTTTTAAAAATGCATGCCGTATCGGATGTCTACATTGTATGCTATGTATGGAAATGTATTGAAATAGTAATGGAAGGAAGCCTTACCAATGTTGGTTCGTGTCTGCCTTCCACCGGGGAGTAGTGTTTGAGGTCGGAGTAGCGCTCCGGTATGGATCGGGATTGCTTCTGGGAGGGACCGGTTGTCTCGCGGACGCAGTTTCGGCGTGAGCCGAGGCTCAGTAGGCCGCGTTCGGCGCAGGTTCGCGTGCGTGGGGATCGTCGGGATCACTCGAGCAGAGGTTCTGGCGTGCGTTCAGGGTGGCGTGGAGTCACTCGCAGAGTTTCGGCGTGGTTTGGGATCGCCGGTTTGACTCGGAAAGAGCCGGACACCGTGGAAAGACCTGTGCAAGGCCTCTGAGTACCACGAGGGGCCTCGGAGTACCTCGAGAGTGCCTCGGCAGCGCGGAGCCGCCTCGAGCGCTCGGGAGGCTTCTGAGCACCACGAGGGGCTCTAAGGCCTCTAAGGATCCGAAAGGGGCCGGGAATGCCTCGAAGGACTTAGAGGGGAAGCCGAAGGCCTAGGGAGGAAGAGAGAAGTGGGAGGTGTGTGAAAATGAGGAGGGGGAGCCCTCTATTTATAGTGCCGTATTAGGTGCAAAAGAGGTCCGTACTGACCTCCCCGGTAATCCAGCTTTTTGGTTTTCCTCGATTTGAGGGAATCTCGTGATGATGGTGAATATTTGGAAATCATGATGTCCCCTGTTGTGCAATAAGGTCCGTACGGACCAAGTTGCATGCAAAGAGGTCCGTACTGACCAACTCGCAGGGGGTAATCATTTTCCCTAATTTGAGGGAATATTGTGGACTTTAAGAAGATTCAAGAATTATTAAAGCAAAGAGGTCCGTACGGACCATTATTGCTTTTCCAATTTCGAAAATTCCCAAAAGGTCCTTTTGTCCCTTTTATCCTGCAGGCTCCTCCCTTGGTTTGGCTGGGGGTTTAGAGAGGGTTTTGAGTGCTAGGGGTCGTCGAGACTGTGTTGATGAGTCTGCGGTGTTTCCCGTGTGTTTGAAAGGGTGTGATCCAGATTGGGGTACTTACAGAGTCGTATCTCATCTCCAAAAGTCTCGGTATACCTTCCCCTCTTAGTGTCGAAATTACGACATAGCCCAACGTAAGTAAACGTCAAGACTTTGACATATCTCAACATAAGCACATGTCGATCTCACGGTTTGACTCCGTAAGGAATCATAACACGTTTTCGACATGCGCCAAATGTGAGACCATGTCGAATTCTTGATACATACTGGCGAAGGATTATGCCAGAATTTTGCCACAAAGCAATAAAGGCTATGCCATTTTCAACTCGAAAAGAGGAAAAGTCACGCCCAATTTTGCCAGGATCTTACCTGCAAATTGAGGTATCGTACATTCAAACGTACTTTCCGACTCTTTCTCCTCCCGAGTTTAGACGTTGACTCGGACTTGGTTTTGAAAACCCCGAGTTTGAACCGTTTTGACTTGTATGCCCATAGGCTCGTTCTCCCCTTTCGGTTGGTGGGTTCCACGTGCTCTATAGGACATCTCGCCGGGATTGTCTCGTCCCGGAAGTGCACACAGGTGAAATACGAGAGGTCTATAGATGTAGTGATGGGACCCACTAATCCAGAATAGAGTAGGATGCGAAAAGAAGGTATTTCCCTTTTCCAACCATTCCTAGGATTAATAAAATCATTTTTGTAAATAATACAAAAATATAAAAATACAAAAAGAAAAAGCATATGCACGGGTCCGTCCTCACCCTATCCTCTCCCCCACCTAAAACCGTTCTCTCCCCTTTCGCCGAGCAAGTATTGGGTCGAGTTCCCGGTGGTCGGTTAATCGGCCTCTCTCCAATGTGATTCATTCTCGCCAGCCTCGAAATGGCAGATTCGCAGTGGTTCGGCAAGTTTGGGTCCGAACGCGTATCCAAATCTCGTAATCGAATATCGGTCCGGTATGTGGTCGGATCAAAGTCGAACGCGGCGTAATGTCGATTTGGATTCCCTCTCGCCTCGAAAGCAAAGGGAACAAACCAATCCCCCCGGTCTCATTTTAGCCGCTTTCTTGCAAGAATACGAAGATTGGTATTTCTCAGAAAAAGGAAGCCGATACTACGGAACCTGGGTTGTTCGTGATCAAATCACGAGAAAGTCATTTACACAAGATGGCTAGAACAATAAAAAAGGATCGAGCAAGAGAGCTTCGTACGGGCATCTCGTGCCGAGACTCATTAGTAGAGAGGCCGAAGCCCACCTCGAGTCGACACATCTCTCGTAAACCGGCTCTGATGGACCAGATACGACCCCGAAGACAAGTAGGATGAAGAATCGTAGAAGGAAGATTGTTTTATATTCTCGCCCGAGTCAAGTACATACCTCCTCTCACTCTCCCCCACAGCTCATGGGAGGAGTAAGCCAAGTCAGAACTACCGCCTCCCTTTGGACTATTATAACAATTTCGCGGCCGCACATGCCCACCCTCCCCTACCAGATACGATCGGCGTTCTCTCTTAGCCGAAATTCGAGGTATGGGATGACAATCCCGACGACGGCATTAACAATGATGACAACGAAAGCGAATAGTCAAAAATCTCGAGCCCAGAATCAGCTCAAGAAGGTGACACCGGAGCGACCATATGGATTCAGGGCATAATGGTTGGTTGTCGACGCTGATGATGCAGGATCACCGTAAGATATAGATCAAATGTCAATAAAAACCGACCCCTATGAGGAGTATTTTCGAGATGCCACTGCGGCCAGCTGTCCGAGCACCCTGCAGGCGACGAACAACCCGACCCATCTAGAGACGAGTATGAGTCCGAGATATTGGAACACAATGTTCCTTATGGAGAACTAACCGGTGAATGGAAACAGCTTCATTATTATGCTAGCCGAAAAAGGTGTTTCCAAATTTCTTCAACAAACGACGAATTCAGAACGTCGTCGCATCACTTTCTTCTTCCCCGCACGGACGGCATCACACTGTAAGTGGTCACCGCCAAACCTCTCGAGCACAATGAATGCCTGGAATCTCTCAAAAGGGTTATGGATTTAGAAGCCACTCCCGTTGCATTCATACCTATGGACCCACACGATGCCTTCCGGTTTCCCCAATACCCTTAAATGGATCCCGAGTGCTCCTCACTTGGACCCAGTGTCCCGAGCTCCGACGTCGTGCCAAAGAAATGGACATTGCCAATCTTTCACTTGCGGTTGCCCAACCCGCAAAAGCGAGAGGAAAATGGTGTACGATGAGATGGAAATCAACAATAGAAATGAGAGAAGTCTCTAAGACGACTATATGACCGAAGACATGAGAGCAATGGATTTTGCCGGGTCTCGAGTATGTGGATGTCATAGAATTCAATACCACCTATCGTGCTTGGGAAAAGGATTTTCAAAGAGTCCAATCCAAACAAGATGGTTGAAGAGTTGTTAAAAGAAGGGAAACCGAATCCCATCCTCCTGCATCGAAAAAGTAACCATTGTCAAGTCAAGCCCACCCGATGGTGAAGAAACGATCCCGGTCCGAATTACTAACTCGGGAAGTCACTTTCCCGAGTGCATCTCAGCTCCTAAGGGAGGCTTTGGATGCCGGCACAATGTCCGATATTCCCTCAACACGAGTGCTACAATCATCTCAAGCACCGAGCATTATGAGAAGAGTCCAGATTACCGCATGATGATGAAAACGAAAAAGAAGGATCACCGGGCTCGAAGTAGTAGCCCTCGCCGCCCGATAACCTTCATGCACCTTGACCTCCCCCACCCGGGCCGATCATAACAAGCCCCTCTTCATCACAATCCAAATAAATGGACAGCTAGCTCACGAGTTTTAATTGACAGACAACGGGTCTGGGATGAATATCCTTCCAGCAAGGATCATGGGCCTACTCGGAATCAAGCCCACAGATTTGAAACCTTCCTCCCTCGCGATTAAAGCATACGACTCAACGTCTCGTTCAACACTCGGGATCGCTACTTTAGATCTATGGTTCGGTAAGAAGATGATGCCCGTGGAATTTCGGGTCCTTGATATCCCAAGAAATTTCTTAACGCCCGCTAGGAAGACCGTGGTTGCACCAGACATGGGATCGCCTCAACCTTGCATCAGTGTGTCAAGTTTGTCTAAAATGGGGAATTGATTGTTATTCGTGGAGACAATATTACCACCGAACTTGATATGGATGAAGATGTCGCAGCCTTGTTCGAAGGAGCAGATTTGTCAAAAATCACCGGGGCTGATCCACTGGCAGAAGCACCGTTATTTGATTTCCGACGGGAAAAGATTAATGAAGAAGCTCTGCCGACCCTCGTCCCGATATGTCTAAGCCGGGCCCCCGTAATCCCGAGCCGCCGTAGTCTTTCGTTATCAAAATCGAGTCTCTAGATATGTTTAGTGCTCTCACGACTAATGATTATAGTCGTATCTCTCGTCTTCCTTTTTACATTGAATGAAATGGTCAATCTTTGCGTATCCCTTAATTGCCATTCTATCAAATGATAAGTTAACTAAGACAAATCTTAATGACTTAAAAGTGGTTAACAATGATTCATTTGAAGAAGACACAGTACCTTTTAGATGAAAACTTTTAAACGATAATATAAAGTGTGTTTTTGACCGAGACGACAATCGGGCCCAAGTCGCCGATGAAGTATTAACCACGGTGAATTTGGGAACTACGGAAAACCCAAAGGGACACAAACCGGCAAACCGCCTCACCGGAGAAAAACGAGAAGTCCTCGTCGATCCGCATCCCCCATTGCTACCAAGATAAAGTTCCGTAAGGAAAATCAACAAAACTGTTCAGTGGCCTGGGAGGCGCGAGAACCCCGCCTACCGTTGCCAAGTCGAGCTAGAAAAAGTCAATGACCCATGGTACAGCCAAATCTTTCAAGCACCTTAAGCATGGCGAAGCCTCATTTCCCACAAAAGAGGATGGTAGGCTAAAAGAAGGCCTCCGCGCAAAGAGCTTGCAAGCGTTAAAAGGTTGTCCGCACAAAGCACGTTATTCCGGGGGACGACCTATGGAAGAAAAGGCATCGAGGGCCACTTCGCTCGCATCGCAAATCTAAGGCCGAAAAGTCATGGAAGAAGTCCATGATGGCGCATGCGGACCACATATGAACGCCCGAGCACCGATGTTCAGATACTCAGATGGGCTATTATTGATCTCCATGGAAACCGATCGCATTCGCTTTGTGCGGACTCGCGATAAATGTCACCGGTTCTCCAATCTCAACCATATGCCTCCCCATGATCTCTACCGCATGAGCACTCCTTGGCCATTTGCAACTTGGGGAATCGACGTCATTGGAAAAATAACTCCGCCGGTAGCAACGGACACGAATTTGTGTTGGTCGCCGTAGACTACTTCACCAAGTGGGTCGAAGCAAAGATCCTACAAGGTCCTGAACTCCAAAAAGGTAGCCCGCTTCATAAAAGAAAACATTCTGTGCCGATACGGAGTTCCTAACGAGATCATCTCAGACAATGGGTCACACTTCGAGGGACATACCGACGAACTGCTCGCGGAATTCGTAATCAAGCGACACAAGTCCTCCCCTTACCGCCCTCAAACCAACGGGCGCCTGTCGAAGCGGCAAACAAAAACCTGGAAAGAATCATCCGAAAGATGGCCGAAAGGAACCGGATCGGCCCGAGAAGCTTCACTTAGCACTATGGGGCTACCGCACTCAAGAAGAACAGCCACGGTGAAACTCCGTTCGCTTTAACCTATGGGATGGAGGCCGTTTTGCCCATCGAGTTGGAAATACCCTCTCTACGGGTCCCGCTTGAAAATGAGGTCAACGAGATAGAATGGCTTCGTAGTCTACACGACGAGCTAGCTCTCCTGGATGAGCGGAGGCTTAAAGCAATGGAGCACATCCGGGCTTATCAGAAGCACATGGCTAGGGCCTTTGACAAGAAGGTACATCCCCGCGACATTAAAGTGGGTGATTTGGTCCTAAAAGAAAAGCCGCTGAATCCGCCCACCCTTCCGGGCAAGTGGGCACCGCCTGGTAGGCCCGTATCCGGTGAAAGAAATCTTCTCCGGTGGAGCAATGAAGTTGACGGATTTGGATGGAAACCCCTTCATGCATCCGGTGAACGGCGACAAATTACGCCGTTATTACATCCGAATCGAGTCCCCTCTAAAAAAAAAAAGAAAAGATAAAAAAAAAAAAAAAAACAACAACAACAAAAAGCGCGAAAATAATGTACCTGCACGAGACCGAAAACCTCTCAAAAGGCAAGTCCGTGCAAAACAAAGGGCGCGCTAGGTGCTAAAGAATATACCCAACTAGGCCGAAACCCTAAAAACGGGCGGTCTAGGTAAAAACAGGTTGCACCATTTGTCCCCCTTCTATCTATCCCTTTCTTAAACACAAAGGTAATTGGGTCGAACTACGGAGACCCGAGCCCCTCACCAATCTCGTAAAAGGGGAACGTAGGCGCTGTTCGCGGTTCGGTCTAAAAAACATAAAAATCACCAAATCCCGTCAAACAAGCTTGTATTTGTGATCACCAAAATGTGTCTTGATTAAGTTTTGAAGTAATTTCAACTTTCATCACATTAATACATTCATTGATGAGTTCAAGCACGGTCTACTCTCGACTCATTAACATTAGCTAAAATAATATCTTTTAAAAAGAGCATCTAAATTGTCTCGTGTTGGCAACAAGGGATACAATGATCGGTCGCCTAATCCTAGTCGCCGTTCCCACTCCCGAGCTAGCATTCTTCTCGCTTCCTTTTCCTTGGTCCCCGGAGGTCTTTGGCTTAGCCATACCAAACAATCTTGTCTCCCGTCAGTCCCGGCTCGGGAATAATACGAGTCGGCGAGTCAATCAATCCGGCAGCCTCTCAATGCCGCCCGGGTAGCTCCTTTCATCTCTCGTAGCCGCCCTCCTAGCCATAACTTCGTGGTCATCCCTCATCTTGGCTCTCCTCTCCACGAGTCTCTCAAAATCTGCCGTCGAGTCGTCAGTCACATTGTCTGGGTCAGCCTGTGCTTAAACATCGCGTAGCTCCTGGCTAGTTGGGTCTCCTCCGCGGATCCCTCGGCACTACACTTCAATGGTGTGGCCGGATCGGTCCCATCTCGCTTCCCATACCGTATCAAATACAAGGTGGATAGATATGTGATCCCCGAGTCTTCCGTATCGTTGTATGAGTGGGAAAAGCCGCTCCCGAAAAGGCCCCGGCAAAGAACCTAAGGGTCCAGCATCACCATGTCAAGAAGGGCGGTATCCCGAGCCATCTCGGCTCCCTCGAACTCCATCAACCCTCGCTGGGTATCCATACCGCCTCCGAACAAGCAAGGGGATACTGAACGATGAGAAATGCAATCCCGGCAGCCTCACTATAGCAGAGCCATCCCGCCTACCGCTCATAATCTCGAGCCTCCATCCGGAACCCAAGATCGATATCAGCTGGTAGTATACCCGGCCGCCGCCTCGCCAACCTTCCCGTGAAGCCTCGGGAGTCACTCGCCTCTCGCCGCGTAACCCAAGGTGCCGCAGCCTCGCCCAACAGTAACTGGGAAATAAGCCTCAACCGCTCAAAGAGCCACAATGACAAAAGACTGGGCCGCTGCGTCCCACGTGCACCGACCCTCCAACACCGGTCCATCCCGTGATAGGTCTCTCGCCAAACAGAATGGGAACTATGTCTCTCTCTCCCGCCCGGCCGAACCTCGCCGCCGTGATACCTCGAGAGCCCCGCATCCGCCTAACAACTCCCAAAGAAGAAGCTGAGCATACCCCATCATACTCACGTATGCATAGGGAGATCATAATCGCATAAAGATGTCCATGGTCAGAGATAAGTCAAATCAAGCTCTGGGCATGACATGCCCAATCGGGCTATCCGGGTCAGTCAACAAAGGACAGGTCAAGAATCGTATCGCCACCGCTTCCGCACGAAAACCCAAGAAGTCGGCCAATTGCTCGCCAAAGGTCGCGAATCTCGCGGGAAGACAGGATCTCTAAGCTCGCCTCCCAATCGCTGCACGAAACTCCTCAATCGTGGGTGTGAGATCGTTATACGAGAGGGTAAAGACATGCCTCTCCCGGTCCCCAATGTCCGGATGCGGCCCGAGAAGGTTCCACCTACCGCCCACTCCTTCAATGCCCAGATGCATTTCAACCCATATCGTTGGTCAATGATCCTCCCGTTGTCAGCTGCGATGACGGCGGGTCGATCTATGAGATCGGAATGAAATTGACGCTCTTGGTCTTAGACTGTCGTCATAATGTTCCATTTTGGACCAATGATCAAATCTTGGGGCTAATTTTTGAGGTGGAAGACAAACTCGACACCCGATGTAGCCGCCGGAATGAACTGTTCCCGACCGCTTTTTATAAAGTGCCGAAACTTGCCGACCAAGAAACTCCGTCCCACGTACTCTCTATGTCGTGCGACATAAAGGTCCCAAGAAGCCCCGTGTCGGACGACATAGAGAGCTACATCAAGAATAAAGAATACAGAATCGCAAAGAATCCCAAAGCAACCCAATGCTTGCACAAACAACCACCCAAACCTGTCCAAAACACCATAAAAACATACCCAAACACTTCCCCTCGCTCATAAAGCCCACGGGAGAGGATTCGGAACATCCGACACACCCACAGACACATAAATGTCACCCAAAGCATACAAAAATCACAAAAATACCCGATCACACCAAAAGCCACCATTTCCGTGCCTTTCTTGGGACGAACTCATGCATATAAGCTCGCAAATGCATAAATAAACAAATATTGTAATTGTCAAAGTACAAAAGTAATAAAAAATATTGTTTTACAATCCAAAAGAACAAAAATAGCACATGCATTTCCTCTCTCCCTAAAAGAGTCAAAGCATGGCAAAAGGGGACCGCCGTGATCACTCCGACTGAGTCGTCATCGAACCGTCCTCCTCCTCGTAAGCCGCTGTCATCCCCGCCGCCGCCCACCTCCTCCCTGAGCCACTCGCTCCCGGCCATCATCGCCACCCTCCGGCACCTCATGGATCTCGCCGTCGAGTCATCGCCCTCATAATGCGCCCAAGGCCGGGGCTCAAAGATAATACCCCCGCCACTCAGAATAGTGGAATAAGGGGGCCGGTAGGGATCATCCTCGCCATCATCATCATCGCCGGGCCGCCGACTCGATCCACCCGCCCGAGAACCGTAAGGAGCCAAAGTAGGTCCGGGCCTCTTCTTCTGAGGCACTACATCATCGTGCCGGAGCTACACTTCCCCTTCCAATGCTCCGCGCTCCTCCGAAACCGGCGCAAGATCTTCACAAAGACCGGTGAGCGCCTTCGCCACCGTCCCGAACGCCTTGGCCGGAACCTGTTCAAAGAAAGCAGAGAAAGCAGCAAAAAGCTTGATATAAACAAGAAGGCGCTTAAAAGCCGGAATGAATCATAAAAAAGAAGGGAAATTACTCACGTAGGTGGTCCTCTGGGTAGCCGCAGATGCGGATGAGTCTCTGACATATCAAAAGAGGAGCGGCGAATACGCCCACCTCATACTCAAAAGAATCGGGAGGCGCCGGTGCTCGCATCCCCGCCGCCCTCCTAGCAGCCTATGACCCGAGGAGTCACCAACCGGTGAAAACAAAATAGGCATAACCACCCTCCTCATAAAACTCGCCGGCATCAATGCCGGTCCGCAGCCTCGCTCCAAATCGTGCAAGGCCCGAATGTGCCATATCCCCTGAGGAGGATCGCGAGGAACACGAGCACTCGCACCAGACCATGCCGCCTCGCTCACTCTCTCCCCAAGTACAGTGGCATCGCCCTCCGTGCCAACTCAAATTCTCCTCGTCCCGGTCACCAGGCGCAAGCACCAATCAAGTCTCACCATAACGGCCGTGCCAGGTGGAAGTGTCTCAACCCGACAGAGTAGCCCTCGTAGCAATCATAATGTCATGATAGCAAGCCGTCTTACGGGCTTAACCCCCGTCCACCTTCCGGCTCTCCTCGCTCCAAAAGTCCAACGGCGAATGGCAGTGGAACAGATTCCGCCGCAATCCTCTCAGCACAGCTGTGCGTAATGTACCGAACACCTCATAGGCCCACACCCGAAATCGTAGACAAAAGACTCTCACAGTGCAAAGAATAGTATGAAATGAAGACAAAAAGTCAAGTGCGAAGGTCAAGTCGAAAAGCAAAGGACATACCTCCAAAGACACCGTAAAAATCCAAAGAGGTCACGCCGCTCGGCCACCTCATCAAGGCCCCTATACACTGGGCCAAACCAGCCTCTCCCCATGAAAAAGTGGACACCGGTCCCAATCTCTAAGAGGCTCCAACAAGAGTCAATGCCGTCGTAGAGGCATTGCAAAACAGGTGTCGACAACCCACTGCATAAAGGTTTCAGCCAATCGCCAAAGAAGAACTACGGCAAGACATCTCAAGAAAAAGGCGACACCGATGCGCCAAGGCGTAAGTGCAAATCCGCCAAAGGGACCCCATTGCCCTTAAGGCAAAAAGTCATGCCGGCCAAGGCTCGATGGCGTCCGGGCTCAACACGCCAGATCCTCGCAAAGATCGGCCTATCTCGTAAACCGCACTCGCAATAGCCGTGAAAATCATACGGAGTGATGGTCGCCTCACCTCAGAAAGATGGAAAGTGTGGGTAGAGTCCCACCAAAACCGCCTAAAGGCACGCACTAGCTCGACGCTCCCGGCCGTGTCCCCAAAAGCTCCGATACTCGTGAAGAACGGTCCAAGACCAAGAAGAAAGACCGGGCCCCTTTAGGACCGTCCTGCAAATCGAAGAGCCCTAAGAAGACCCCAAATGGTCGCAATAGCCTCGGAGACCCTCGTCCGCAAGGTCCGCAGTAAGCACAACACAGTATCAAAAATCATACTCATAACAATATGTGCATGCATTCATCATCACTAAATTCTTTCAAAATAAAAAGAAACAGAAAAGGAAAAATCTTTTCAAAACACATTCATCCCATGCCAAGCATGCAATTCCTATTTGGGTGCGATTTCCAATTTCAATCCCTAACCCTAGAAATCAAATTTCGAAAAGGGTTAATCTTTCAATACTTACCCCTTCGCTCCAACGTAGAAGTGTGAAAATCAAGACCCGGTAGAGCCCATGTCCCTCGAGGAATTTCTTCCGCTTGTTCCGATCCACAAGCTTCCGTCTCTGACAATACTTGTTGCACGTTCCTTCTCGATTCGGCCCGCGGAGGCATTTTCAATGTCTTGATCTAAATCAAAATCGGAGGGAGAATTTTTCAAAAAAAAAATAAAAAAAATTCTCTCTTTCTCCCTTTAAACTCGGCGGCACACTGTTGTTGTGAGGGTCTGTCTTACGACCTACTGTTTTAAATAAAACAACCTGGGAACCTCCCCATGTCGTACGACATCCATGTCTCAGAAGGGTGATTTTCCCCTTTTTGCCCCTGATCAACTTTGTTAGCCTATCTTGGCTACCTGACATTAAAATCCGTCGTTATAATTGGGTTCAAGTACCCACCTCTCTCGGTTAACACAACACAATGGCCCTAACGGCCTTAAACTACCCGGTCCGAAAAGACCGCACATTTCCAATGACGCAAATGGCCTAACGGCCTTAAACTACCCCAAAGAAAGAAGTCAACATTTCCAAATTGCGGGTGACTCCCAAAGAAGAAAGTCAACATTTCCAACGGGTGACTCCCAAAGAAAAAGTCAAATCTTCGGGGCGACTCCCCATCAAAACAGTCAAATTAGCGGGTGACTCCCAAAGAAGAAAGTCAACATTTCCAGCGGGTGACTCCCAAAGAAAAAGTCAAATCTTCGGGGCAAATCCCCATCAAAATCTTAGCGGGTGACTCCCAAAGAAGAAAGTCAACATTTCTGACTCCCCAAAAAAAGTCAAACCATTAGCGGTGACTCCCAAAGAAGAAAGTCAACATTTCCAATGGGTGACTCCCAAAGAAAAAGTCAAATCCTCTGGTGACTCCCCATCAAAACAAAGTCAAATTCGCGGTGACTCCCAAAGAAAAAGTCAAATCTTCTGGTGACTCCCCATCAAAACAAATAAATTAGCGGGTGCCTCCCAAAGAAGAAAGTCAACATTTCCAGCGGGTGACTCCCAAAGAAAAAGTCAAATCCCTGGGTGACTCCCCATCAAAACAATCAAATTAGCGGGCGACTCCCAAAGAAGAAAGTCAACATTTCCAAATGGTGACTCCCAAAGAAAAAAAGTCAAATCCTCGGGTGACTCCCCATCGAAACAAATAATCTTCTGATGACTCCTTAAGAACAATCAAACTCCAGCGCAAATGCACATCTTCGGGTGGCTCCCTCACACACAATCAATCTCGGTGCAAACACATCTTCGGTGACTCCTCGAACAGTCACTTTCGGGTATGAAACCCGTAGCCTTTCATTTGGCACCCCATCTTTGCCTGAACTACGACTTGGCTTGATTCCCCCACGGGATACGTAGGAATCCTCTTCATAAGAGGTCCAGCCACTTGACCATCTTGGTCACCTCTTTCCCCGTCGTTCGTGTTCGGCTCGGGATTCTAATTTTTTTTTTCGACGACCCCGCTTCCCGTGGAAGCGACGTCGCCGAGGGGCTCTGTGAGTACCCCGATCCGAACTCAAGTTTTGGATTCAATTTAATTAAATTCGGGCTTACACAAATTGCTAAGAAGCAATTAGAGTCCAAAAATCCTAGCAGCCCACCAATCCATTGGGCCTGCCAGCCACTTGACCCATTATGGCCAAAAGATGTACGCTGTCGTCCGACAAGGGACACTAAGGCGATTTAACTGCCTATGTCGTGCGACATAAGAAGCCCCAACAGCCTACCAATCCATTGGGCCTGCCAGCCACTCGGCCCATTATGGCCAAAATGTGTACGCTGTCGTCCGACAAGGGCCACTAAGGCGGTTTAACTGCCTATGTCGTGCGACATAAGAAGCCCCATCAGGATGCCTATAAATAGAAGGCATGGCTGATCATTTTGAGAAGGCAAGGGAGGAGGCAAGGAAGAGAGCCAAAGTGAGGGTCCAAACTCTGAGAGGAAAATCAGTAAAATAGGGGAAACTCTTGCCAAATAGAGTCTCTCCCTCTCTCTCACACACACACACTCACCTCCCTCCTCACACACACACACTTCAAGGTCAAGACTCCAAGAAGCTTCCTTTGGTGGTGATTGAAGGGGTAGACACCATACTATTGGTGATTCTACTTCGTGGACTACAATAGGTAGACCCTAAACCTCTCTCTCCCTTTAAATAAAGTCTTTAAATATACCTTGCATGCATACTTGCTCCCTTACCATGTAGAAATTGGGATTTTGCATGACAAAGGTGGTGGAGAAGTGAATCTTCAATATTCACTTCTCCCCACCTCAGATCTGGTCATTTGGTGGTACACACACCAATAAAGTTTCAATCTTTGCCTAGCTACATTGAGTTAGGAAGTGACGGCTACTTCAAAGTGGCCATAAAACATGTGATTTATCACATTTGGTCACTAAAGCCATGTGATCTTCCCATAATACCCATATATTATTGTTATATTATCACAAATAGCTAAATATGCTTGGTTTGCTTGGGGAACAAAGGAGGAACCAAACAGATCAAGGGCACCGAAACAGCTCCCCATGTCGTGCGACATAAGTCTCCATGGAGACCCCGTGTCATACGACATGGGACTCCCGTAAGGCCGCAAAGCCATTCTTGGACTTCGGGAATCCGCTAGGCCTATCCCTTTGTGACTCAAAGCCTACCTAAGCATCTTCTCGGCTTAAGCCACTATTTGGGTGTCTAAACTCGCTTGGACGCAACCCATTTGACGGAAGAGGATCACCATATGACATAGAAGACTTCAAAAGACTCTATGTCATGTGACATCTGTGTCGACAAAGCCTATCGTGACTTTGTCCACTCCCATCAACCCCAAACCGGGTTCTAGACCACTAAATAGTGTCCTAAATGAGCAAAATAATGCTTTTCATTTCTCGAGTAGCTTTACCTCCTGTAAGGGACAATATGTCCCAAACTCGCCTTGTGATAAAAGATATCACGTGTAAAAAGGGTGCGGCCCCTATCATGGCTCGCAAGTTGTATTCTGGGCCTCCATACCATTAATGAAATCTAAGGCTTGCACACTTTCCTTGTTGACACACCTCGCACACACCTTTTGAATGTCCCTCTTTGTCCAAACGTTGATTGAAAGTCCCAAAGGGGCGTCTGGGTGAACTCTCTAGTTCTTCCCAACACGTAACCAGACTCCCGGACTCAAAATCTCTTAAAATTAGGTTTTTCAATGTTTTCCTCTAAAAACGGCGTGGCGACTCCAAAAGAAAATATTCATCACATTTTTTTTTCGGGCGAGCGTTCATTCAGGCGTGTGGCGCCTCATACCGAGATTACTGAAACTTTCGAGGGCATGTGGTGCCTCAGACCGAGATTACTTGAAACTTTCGAGGGCGTGTGGCGCCTCAGACCGAGTTATGAGGACGTATTTGCCCTGAGACGAAGGCGTACGTGCCTTAGGAGGAAGACGTTTGTGCCTTGGATGCTGGACTTATGATAACGGCTAGGTTTTATCTACTGGGGATATGGTGGAAGTGGCAGGAATGGTTGTGTTAAACTGGCGTTTTTAACAACACGGAAGGATTGATGTTCTAACGACGGGATTAGGAACAAAATGTGATCTTGGGAGAGACTGACACATTGCTGGGAAAAGCGTCCAGAGTTCTAACAAAACTAGTTAGGAACTGAGGGGATTGATTGACGTTTCTTTTTAGAAGGATGGCCTTAGGATCCTGCTGGGGAGGAATGTTCGGGCTTATGGTGATTGCCGCTGAAATGAGATGGTTGGGCTTAGGATGACTGCTGGAGAAGTGAACGTTCACTTGCTGGAGTGAAAAGATGCTTGGGCTTACTATGGCGGCCGAAGAGGGATTGTTGTGCGGGCTAACCTTGACAACCGCTGAAATGAGATGGTCGGGCTTACGATTGATGGCCGGGGAGAAGATTCATTGTACAGGCTTACAGTGATTGCCGCTTGTCTTTTGTCCGCTGGGGATAGTGTATTTGGAGGTATTTGACTGTCTACCTCAATTAAAAGGTGGCTAATCTTACAAAAAGATGGGTAATCTCACGAGGGAGATGGTTTGAATCTCACGAGGGAGATGGTTGAATCTCACGAGGGAGATGGTTGAATCTCATGAGGGAGATGGTTGAATCTCATGAGGGAGATGGTTTGAATCACACGAGGGAGGTGGTTTAAATCTCACGAGGGAGATGGGTGAATCTCACGAGGGAGATGGTTGAGTCTCACGAGGGAGATGGTTTGAATCTCATGAGGGAGGTGGTTTGAATCTCATGAAGGAGATGGGTGAATCTCACGAGGGAGACGATTGAGTCTCACAAGGGAGATGGTTTGAATCTCACGAGGGAGATGGGTGAATCTCACGAGGGAGATGGTTTGAATCTCACGAGGGAGATGGGTGAATCTCACGAGGGAGACGGTTGAGTCTCACGAGGGAGATGGTTTGAATCTCACGAGGGAGATGGTTTGAATCTCACGAGGGATATGGTTTGACTAAGAAATAATGGGAGAAAGTCTCACGAGGAGGTATCGAGGAGGGTCTCGAGAGGCAAAGTCTCGGGAAGGAATCTCGTGGGGAGATGACGAGATGAAAAATCTCGGGAGAGGATCTCACGCAAGGTAACGGAAAGATCTCACGAGGAGGTAACGAGAAAGGATCTCACGAGGAGACAATCGGAAAGGATCTCACGAGGAGATAATGAGAAAGGATCTCACGAGAAGATAACAGGAGAGGATCTCACGAAGTGATAACGAGATGCAAAATCTCGGGGGAAGGATCTCGCAGGGAGATGACGAGATGCTGAATCTCAGAAAGGAGTCTCACGGGGAGATAGCGAGATGCAGAACCTCGGAAAGGAATCTCACGGGGAGATAGCGAGATGCGAAATCTCGGGAATGAATCTCACAGGGAGATAGCGAGATGCAGAATCTTGGGAAGGAATCTCACGGGGAGATAGCGAGATGCAGAATATCGAAAATAAATCTCACAGGGAGATAGCGAGATGCAGAATCTCAGAAGGAATCTCACGGGGAGATAGCGAGATGCAGAATCTCGAAAATAAATCTCACGGGGAGATAGCGAGATGCAGAATCTCGAGAAGGAATCTCACGGGGAGATAGCGAGATGCAGAATCTCAGGAAGGAATCTCATAGCGAGATGTATAATCTCAGGAAGGAATCTCAAGGGGAGATAGCGAGATGCAGAATCCCAGGAAGGAATCTCACGGGGAGATAGCGAGATGCAGAATCTCGGAATGAATCTCACGGGGAGATAGCGAGATGTAGAATCTCAGAAAGTAATCTCACAGGGAGAAGGCGAGATGCGGAATCTCGAAAAGGAATCTCACGGGGAGATGGCGAGACGGGGAATCTCGGGAAGGAATCTCACGGGGAGATAGCGAGATGCAGATCTCGGGGAAGGATCTCACGGGGAGATGGCAAGATGCGGAATCTCGGAAAGGAATCTCACGGGGAGATGGCGAGATGTGGAATCTCGAAAAGGAATCCCACGGGGAGATAGCGAGATGCAGAATCTCGGAAAGGAATCTCACTGGGAGATGGCGAGATGCGGAATCTTGGAAAGGAATCTCACGGGGAGATGGCGAGACGGGGAATCTCGGGAAGGAATCTCACGGGGAGATAGCGAGATGCAGAATCTCGGAAAGGAATCTCATGGGGAGATAGCGAGATGCGGAATCTCGGAAAGGAATCTCACGGGGAGATAGCGAGATGCGGAATCTCGGGAAGGAATCTCGCAGGGAGATAGCGAGATGCGAAATCTCGGAAAGGAATCTCACGGGGAGATAGCGAGATGCGGAATCTCGGGAAGGAATCTTAAGGGGAGATAACGAGATGCGGAATCTCGGGAAGGAATCTCACGGGGAGATGGCGAGATGTAGAATCTCAGGAAGGAATCTCACGGGGAGATAGCGAGATGCGGAATCTCGAGAAGGAATCTCACAGGGAGATAGCGAGATGCGGAATCTCGGGAAGGAATCTCACGGGGAGATAGTGAGATGCGGAATCTCGGAAAGGAATCTCACGAGGAGATGGCGAGATGTAGAATCTCAGGAAGGAATCTCACGGGGAGATAGCGAGATGTAGAATCTCGGGAAGGAATCTCACGGGGAGATAGCGAGATGCAGAATCTCGGAAAGGAATCTCACAGGGAGATGGCGAGATGTAGAATCTCGGAAAGGAATCTCACGGGGAGATGGCAAGATGTGGAATCTCAGGAAGGAATCTCACGTGGAGATAGCGAGAGGCGAAATCTCGGAAAGGAATCTCACGGGGAGATAGCGAGAAGCGAAATCTCAGGAAGGAATCTCATGGGGAGATAGCGAGATGCGAAATCTCGGGAAGGAATCTCATGGGGAGATAGCGAGATGCAGAATCTCGGAAAGGAATCTCATGGCGAGATAGCGAGATGCGAAATCTTGGGAAGGGATCTCACGGGGAGATAGCGAGATGCAGAATCTCGGAAAGGAATCTCACGGGGGAGATGGCAAGATGTGAAATCTCGGGAAGGAATCTCATAGGGAGATAGCGAGATGCAGAATCTCGGAAAGGTGTCTCACGGGGAGATGACGGGATAGGCTTGACGAGTTTGGGTATCCTTTTGAACGGGTATTTATGCTGAACGGTGGTGGGAACTGGTCCAGGTAGTGCAGTTATGTCGAGGAATGCTCCTCTTATCAGATTAAACCTGAGTCATTTGAAACGCTGGAGGTTCTCAGTGCCGCCTTTCCCATCTTTTCGTAGTCTATGTGACTTCTTTCTCATCTTCTTCGCCCACCGTTGGTTCCCTTAGTTCTGCTGTCGGTTCCGCTGTCGGTTCCTTTGACGAAGTAGCGAGCGAGGTCGAAGCTGTAAGGGTTGGAGGTTGGGTGTGCCGTAGGAGGTTCCCCTTTTGTGGGCTGCTGCTTTGGTGCTGGCGAGCCTCTTGTTTTTCCTGATGTCAGCTGGTGTTGGCATATAACCGAGCCTCTAGCCTATAGTGTGGTCCTTGACTTTGATGACTTGGTGTTGGCCTTGTAACCTTTTGCCGAGCCCCAGTCCTGGGATGAAGTTCATGAGTTTCATCATCTTCATGGCTGGAGGGATTTTGTCCTAAAATAGTGGAAGGTCCATGCTGCATATTGGATCTTGGAGGCCTCCAAGGTGAACCCAGTTAATGCCATATCGTCATCATGCTTGATCTCTAACATTGGGATGCCGTTGGTGCTGGTCCCCTCGGTGGTAATACTGTCGCCGTAGACTGTTGTCAGCTCGTTGCCTTGCATGAACTTGATACACTGATGAAGGGTGAATGCCACGCCATTCATTTGATGCAACCAGGGTCACCTCAGGATGGCTGTGAAAGTGATAGGAATGTCCAACACTTGGAATTCGGTGGGGATCATCCGCTTGCTGAACCAAATATTTAGAGTAGCAACCCTAAGAACTGTGCGGGAAGTAGAATCATAGGCCTTGACAGTGTGGACTGAAGGCTTCAATTCTATGGGCTTGATGTCAAGCAGGTCCATCATCTTGGTGGGCAAGACATTCATTCCGGAGTCTGAATAGTGATGCAAAGCGGCTCATTGTGGTCAACTCCAAATCTTGGTAGGTCCAAATCTGTGAGGGTGATGATGTTTCTATAGTGGACGTTGCTGATCATCTGGATTACTTCTTCTGGAGTTGCATCCATGGGGACCATGGTGCAGACCAAACTTTCCTCTAGCTTGAGCTTGTGAGGGTATGAAGATGTGAGCAGGGACCACATGGGAAATGTTCGCCTGGGTCTGCTTGAGCTGAGTGAGGATCGAGTCCTCCAACATTTGAGAGGTAGAGCTTTTGGTGGTGCCTCCTGATTGCTTTGAGGTTGCTTGTGGCAGTGGCCTCCCTTGGTCAGCAGGTTGATTGAGTGCGAGTGCCCGGTTGGCTTTGACTTTCCTTTGCCGGCCCATGCTCAAGGATGTAAGCGGCTTCGCCCATATCTTTCATTGAGAAACACTTCCCTAACCAAGACTTGACAGTCTCAAGTGCAGGAATGTCATTTCCAATGAGTAAGATATCATCGACATACAATAAGAGAAATAGCACAACGCTCCCACTGAATTTCATGTATACACAAGGTTCATCTTCGTTCTTGATGAAACCAAACTCTTTGATTTTCTCATCGAACCGAAGATTCCAACTCCTAGAAGCTTGCTTCAATCCATAAATGGATCTTTGCAACTTGCACACCTTATTAGAATTTCTTGGATCTACAAAACCTTCGGGTTGTGTCATATACACATCCTCAAGCAGTTTTCCATTAAGGAAAGTAGTTTTAACATCCATTTGCCATATCTCATAGTCATAATACGTAGATATGGCAATCAAAATTCTAACAGACTTAAGCATGGCAACAGGCGAGAAGGTTTCATCATAGTCTACACCATGAGTTTGCCTATATCCCTTTGCTACAAGCCTAGCCTTATAAGTATGCACCTTCCCATCCATGTCAGTCTTCTTCTTGAAGACCCACTTGCACCCTATGGTTTTTACACCTTCGGGTAGCTCAATCAAGTTCCAAACTTGATTATCCGACATGGATTGCAATTCGGATTTCATGGCTTCTAACCATTTATCCGAATCGAGATCGGACATCGCCTCTTGATAGGAAGTAGGTTCGTCATTCTCAATGACTTCCACTTCATTACTTTCCGACACAAGAAATCCATATCTCTCGGGTGCGGATCGTAACCTATCCAATCTACGATGGACTTATGGATCTTGAACCGGTTCCACAACTTCTTGTGGATTTGGTTTAGTCTCTACTATCGGTTCCATGTTATTTTCTGGTTCTTGAACTTCTTCAAGATCAATTTTACTCCCACTAGATGCTTTATTGAGAAACTGTTTCTCAAGAAAAGTACCATATTGAGCAACAAACACTTTGTTCTCAGCGCGGTTGTAAAAGTAATAACCTTTGGTTTCCTTAGGGTAACCAACGAAAATAACCTTGTCAGATTTAGTTGCTAACTTATCAGAGACAAGTCTCTTCACATAAGCTTCGCAACCCCAAATCTTCATGAAAGACAAATTAGGTTTTCTTCCATGCCACATCTCATGTGGGGTTCTAAGAGCCGATTTAGTAGGGACTCAGTTCAGTGTGAACGCAGTAGTCTCTAATGCATGT
Organism: Adenophora triphylla var. japonica; assembly: GCA_022495995.1. Taxonomy (NCBI): domain Eukaryota; kingdom Viridiplantae; phylum Streptophyta; class Magnoliopsida; order Asterales; family Campanulaceae; genus Adenophora; species Adenophora triphylla. The sequence continues at coordinate 103,318 of JAFEMH010001099.1, forward strand.
CCCCAAAAGGATATAGGAAGGTCTACTTGACTCATCATCGAAGGAACCATATCTAATAGGGTTCTATTCCTCCTCTCGAAAACACCATTCCATTGTGGCATTCCGGGTGGAGTCAACTCTGAAACAATTCCACAATTTTTGAGATGATTGTCAAACTCTTGGCTCAAATACTCACCACCACGATCGGATCGAAGTGCTTTAATTGTTTTGCCAAGTTGATTTTGTACTTCATTTTGAAATGTTCTAAACATCTCAAACGATTCACTCTTTGACTTCATTAGATAGACATAGCCATATCTAGATAAGTCATCGGTGAATGTAATGAAATATCGAAATCCTCCCCTAGCAATGCTGCTCATTGGTCCGCATACATCAGTATGTATTAAGCCCAATAAGTCACTAGCCCTTTCACTACTCTTAGTGTAGGGTGGTTTGGTCATTTTACCCAATAAATAAGATTCGCATATCTGATATGATTCATAATCATGTGAGTCTAACATTCCATCTTTGTGGAGTTTAGAAATGCGTTTCTCGTTTATATGACCAAGCCGGCAATGCCACACGAACGAGTTGTTCACGTCATTCGGTTTAGACTTCTTGTCCACATGATAAACATTTTTAACATTATTTTGTTTCTCATCAACATCAAGAACATAAAGGCCATTAAATGAATTTGCAATACCATAAAGCATATCATTTAAATAAATATAAAACTTCTTATTCACAATAAGAAAATTATACCCCTCATTATCCAAACAAGAAACAGAAATAATATTCCTACTCAAATTCGAAACATAGTAACAATTGTTCAAAACAAGTACTAAGCCACTAGGTAAAGTTACATCATATGTCCCTACGGCTAATGCAGCAACTCTTGCTCCATTCCCCACACGTAAGTCAACTTCATCTTGTTTGAGCAGCTTTCTATTTCTCAGTCCCTGCACATTTAAACAAATGTGAGATCCACATCCGGTATCTAATACCCATGAACTAGAAACATAAAGGAAAATAGCTATCATATAGATACCTGAAGCAGCAGCAATCGTATTGCCCTTCTTCGCCTTTAGGCCTTCCTTGTAAGCCTTGCAGTTGCACTTCCAATGTCCAACCTCTTGGCAATGGTAGCAAACCGCATCCTTTTGAGATGCCTTGGGAGCCTCTCCGGCAACGGCAACCTTTGCCTTAGGCTTAGCAATACTTGCTTTACCTTTGCCATCCTTCTTGAACCCTTGCCTTTGTTAACCATTAACACAGTATCGGTTTTAGGCTTCTTGATATTCATATCTGCGGTCTTAAGCATCGCATGCAATTTCGAGAGATTCTTATCCATGCCAGTCATGTAATAGTGCATAATAAAATGACTATAACTTTCAGGCAATGAATTCAATATCAAATCCGTGGCGAGTTCCAAACTCAATGGATTTCTAAGCCTATCGAGACGCTCAATGTAACCCTTCATCTTAAGGACATGAGCTCCCACCGATTACCCTTCTTGCATCTTGCATGCAGTCAGGGACTTAACCACATCATACCTCTCGTTTCTTGCTTGCACTTGGAACATTTCCTTTAAGCGCTCAGCAAGATCAAATGCTACATCTATGTGCTCAAGGTCCTTCTGAAGAGCCTTAGACATAGTGGCTTGCATAAGACATGCAACATCTGTAGAATCATCATTATGTTTCTTATGTGCATCCCTATCAGCCCTAGAAGCATTTGGAGCAGACTGAGGTGGAATGGGTTCATTGAGAACGTACAGTTTCTTCTCTTGCTTTAGAACAATTCTAAGGCTTCTGATCCAATCAGAATAGTTTGTACCGTTCTCCTCAAGCTTGTCCTTCTCAAGGACTGATCGCAGTGACAGGGATTGATTATTGTGTGTAGCCATTCTACAATAAAATATGCAAACAATATAAACATATATCAATATCAACACATTTATCATCTAATAGCAAATAATGTATTTCATAAATACTCCCACTAAATTATACACCTTCATATACAAACATGTATCATATAATCATAGTAGGCTAAGATCCATATTTCACTTGATTTTGGTTTAACTGAGTCAATGCCCGAAATCAAGCTATTTAGGTAGAAACATCAATCATATCACTATATGACTCTTAGATCTTTTATGAGATTTCAATCGACATCATATGTCAAAAACATGTTTTAAATCTCATCTATGCCTTGGGTCAAATCTCATTTGAAAGCACCAATTAAGTCAAAACCTTTTTCAAACATGTGAGACATGGAACGATGCACCTAACTGAGTCAAAACTGAGTCAAAACTACATCAACCATTATCTCACCTTGATCACAAATTAAGATATAAGATGCACCCAACTGAGTCGAAACTACATCAAATACCCTAAAATATCACAAGTGTTCTAATCAAAAAATGGCATAAGACTTAAATATTTAAAAGGTTTTCAACATGTAACAAACATCGCATGATTGTAACATAGATCTCATGTGAACATAATCATGAACATAGGGCTTCACAAAATTTTATACAAACAATTTGATTTAATTTTGAGAAATTATAAATCTAAATAATCATATTAATAGATTAATAACCTATGTGATAAACTAATCTAATTAATTTATCATTAATCATGAATATGGCATATCTCATATACTTGTTTTTCATAGCAACAAAAACACATGGAATCTAGATCTATTTCATATCACATGGTAGCAAATAATCACATTAAATCTAGCATGCAATTTCAATCCTAATCATGGCAAGACAATGCTGTGATACCACTGTTGGGTTTTGGGGTTACAAACGCAGCGGAAGATTTACAAATAACATCAAAACCCTAGCCCTAAGATCCGTCTAGCATGAAGAGATTAGAAATTTATATGAGATAGAATTTACATACCTTGAATGCGATTATGTTTAGCTTGAATTCGAATCTGAAAATCGAATCTCAAAACGAATCTCAAAACCGTTGATTAAGGTTTTGATCTTCTCCTTGTTCTTTACCTTGTGATGAATCAACGAACGGAAGGCTTCAAGCTCTTGGTGATTAACTTATCACCCTCTATCGGTAATCCACACGCGAACGAATCCAAGAACACCTTCTTGTTGGATTGCTAGATGATCCTCTTGATTATTGAATCAATATTCAATAATCAAAGCCAAAACTATGGAATAATTTAGGAACCTTTGATTCAAAATCAAAATCAATCTAGAGTTTCATAAACCTAGAATTATGATGTGAGAGAGAGAAAATTATGGCTGCAAGGTTGTATTTATATCCCATATAAATCCCCTAACAATTAGGGTAGAAACCTTGTCAAACACCAAAACCTTCCTAGCAAAGGAAAACCGTACGGACACGAAATTCAGCGTTGGCACGAGTCGTGCCCTTTGCATTCCATTCGTGCTCACGAATCGTTCTCCATGCCCCAACTCGTTCTGATCAAAACGAACCAAAAACACAAGTCATGTCTCAGCTTTTGTCATGAGTTGTATCCCTTGGCACGAGTCGTGACCCAAGGCACGAGTCGTGCTCCTGGTCACGAGTCATGCCAGAACCCAAAATCTCCAATTTTCAGCTTGAATCAAATTCGTTCTTTTGTGTGTGACCCTTTAGAAATTATATTTTATGTTGGTAGTGAGTTGAAACATCAACCTCACAAGACACAATTGACTTCTAGCAAATCATTATGTCCACCCAATTAAATATAACATCAAAGCTTGATTCCTTGATAGATCCAATGTCACAATCCCTTTGTCCACGATGTTCAATTGAACATGAGTCATGGTCTATGTCAACTCATTTCGTTCAATGCTTTCTCGATTCCGAATATGTTGATAATCCAAATGCATTTGATCTCTATCAAATCACTTGAGTTTGGCCACACATTTCATCAACATCATTCATCGAGGGGCCCAAGCAAACATCTCTCTTCATAAGAGGGACAAATCCCGTCTTGACTTATCATTCTTCCCTACATGAGTCCAATCGTGCTAACATAGCCCTTATTGCTATCCGATTAAAGATAGTGTTAGACTATATCAAACACGATCTTCGTCATGTGGAAGACGATGATAATCTCAGGTACTAAGGATTCAATAACACGACTATCATGAGATTTAATCATGACAAATGACGATGTCATAAATCTCATAAGTAGGTCAAGTCCCGTACTCGTTCTCTAGCAAGTACCCATAAGTGTAATGTGCATCTCCATGCATATAATCATCTCCATGATTATCCATTACCAACTTATACTAGTTGTTCATAACAACTAGGGATGCAGTTCTATATAAACATGCAAAACATATAATGAACAAATAAACATGCTCTAGGGACCTATGAGCACCGGGAACGGTAGCACACACCCAACTTGCCGTAGCCTTGCATAGGTGAAGAGGTGAGAGCGTGTATAGACGGAGGGTAGAGAACTTTGAGAAGGTATGGGAGAGGGAAGAATACGGAAAGGAGATGGACTCATGCAACACTTATTATTGTTCAAGTAGAAATCGGTGTTTTAAGTCCTAGAGACGGTTGGGAAAGGCTAATCCTTTATTCACACAATCTAGACATCGGGGGAACCTAGGGACACATCATCCACAAATACACCAAATGCGTTGTTTCAAAATTAATAATAGGCGATAGTACCTAAATAAAACCAAAGCATTTATGGGACGGACGAGCAGCCCCAATTTCCAGAGAAATTTGGGCAGCATAACGGCTATTCCCGAAGAAATTCAAGGAAAAATCCGGCATGACCTCTCGTCGGTGCACGTTGACAAAGCGACATGATCTCTCGTTAGAACATGCCGTGGGAACGACATGTCCTTTCGTGAAATCATGTTGCGATGGCAACATGCCCACACGTGCTAGGTTTTGGGATAGGGACGAAAGTCTATTAGAAATTTTGGAACAACTCATTTTAGTGTATTTGAAAAATGTCGTGTCAAAACCAACCATTTTGGGTAAGGTTAAATGTGTGGTGCCACCTATAACGCGCTAGGGGGATAGGTTTGACATTAGGCGCTCAAACGTAGGCGAATATTATCACCGTCCGCGATGCCGTCAATCGCACCCGAGGGTTCTAAAACTATGTGATGTAGTGTGCGGGATGGTTATCTTCCTTTATTTGCGAAAATGATTTTTTTTATTATTTTTTTTATTTGAAAAGGGGGTGATAAAAGGAAAATACACACACACTCCCGCAGAGATACAATAATCAAGGATCATGCAATTTTAACCACGGGGCAGCCCCACAATCACAACCTGCACCAAAATTCAAAGTCCTGCAATTTGGCCTCTTCTGTCACGTGACACAGGACAGCCATGGCATTTTATGTCGCGTGACAGAAGAGGTCACTTCCAGAATCTGAACCAAAGAATCATAACCAGCCCCAGCCTCCAAGCAAATGCAATAACTCAGCCCCAAGCCCCAGGCAACAGCACAATACACAGGAAGCAAGAAAGGGGGAGGGAACAAAACAAAGCAATAAGATGCATTTATACACATATGATGTCACAAACAATGCACACACAAGTGAATGGAATAAATGTTTAACAATCACGAAAGTCTGACCCACTTTTGAAAAACAAGTTTCAAGTCCCCAGCGGAGTCGCCACTGAATGTGCGCTCGCCCAAAAAAAAAATAAGGAGTCGCCACGCCGTTTTTAAGCGGAAACATTGAAAACCTTTTGTAAGAGAAAATGGGTTCGGGGGTCAAGTTACGTGTTGGGAAGAACCGAGAGTTCACCCAACACGCCTCGTCCGTAGACGAGTCTTTCAATGTTCAACATTCCATTCATTCAAATGTGTGTGCAAAGTGTGTATGACAAGATATGTATAAAATGCATAAGAGTGCTTTGTTTTATTACTCAACAAGGGGGAAATATAACTTGTAAGCCATTAACTCTGGGAGGCCACGTCCCACTATACATCGAGGACAAATAGAACAGAATTTACAACTGAAAGGATGATCCTCTGCAGATGGTCACCATGTGTCGCGTGACACAGGACATGCTAGGCACGATGTGTCGCGTGACACGTGTTTACCGTTTGCAGAGATCTTACATTTTGAAGCACAGATCCAACAGAAAGCAAATCAAATCCCAACACAATACCAATCCGACACAGAAACAATGAATTTATAATGGATTGACCAAGGGGATGTGGATATAGGGAGATCCACACTCCCTTGGCCAATAAACAACAAATCCAACACAATCACATTATGAGCATCAATCAAACCAAGCTAAAACAGTTAAACAGAGAGATCGGCAGTTGGGACTTGTAATTATCAAGTCCGGGAAATAAATTGCAATGAGGCAAATAAAATATAAATAAGAGATGAAAGTGAGGAAATCGTTACCCTCGTAGTCCACAAATTCGATACCAAGTTAGGTATCGAATTCTTCAACTCAGCTTCGGGATCGGAACGAGCACAGATCGGATTGAGTCGCTTGGGCAATCTCCAGTACGTGCGTGCTTGGGATCTGGAATGGGATTGACTCTGGAATAGAACAGGGGAACGGCAATTGGTTTTGGGGATAGGAAATAACGATGAAAGGCTGTTGTTGTTGGCGTTGGCAGATTGGGTTCATGAAGTGGTATCAATCAACGGGATTAGGTCTGGGGTAAATAGCGATTGGAACTGAAGGAATTGAGTCGCCTGTGAAGGTGGTTTCGGTTTGGGTAGAGAGAGGAAGAGAACGGTGGGGTTTCGTTGTTATTTTGGCCGGAGTAAGTGGTGGTTTAACGGCTTAGATTGGCGATGTTTGGGGGAGCGGTAGTTAGCGGCTTAAAGGTTGTAACAGGGGAAGGAAGTTGTCGTTGGTAGAGAGAGAAGCTAGGTTGACGGTTTGGATTGGAGAAGAGGTTTGAGGGAGAGCTTGGGTTGAGGTTGCCGATTGGGATGGAATTGGGTGAAGAGGAACCAGATGGAGGTTGAGGAGTTGGGTTGTGGAATCGGTGGAAGGGGAATTGAAGGTCGCCGGTGAGGAAGGTTAGGTTAGGGAGGAGATTGGCCGGAGATGGTGAGGAAGAAGGTTGGGGCGGCAATGGAGAGGTTGGATTGAGGAAGAAGACGCAGGGAGAGGGAGCAATGGAATTTTCGGATAGAGAGAGAGGGAAGAGAGAGAAAGTGAATCTGAGTGTGTGTGACTGTGTGAAGAATGTGAGTGAGGCCCCCCCTTTTAACAAATGAACGCACATGGGCATTTATACGCTGAATGGGAAAAGGAATTAAACTGTCGCACGACCCAACACTTCCACTTTCCATGCTTCAAGCTGTCGCACGACGGGCCACGTCCATAACCAATTCTGGCACCAAAACCAGATTCTGGAATATTCCGGGTTAATTCCCAAGAGGTCCAAACTAATTTATTCCTTTTAGGTCCTTTTATCCGGGAAAAGTACTAAAAATACTTCCTTCGCGGGAAACTTATAAAAAGTTCCCGGAAGTCTCGGAATGGACCGGAAATTTACCAAAACGCCCCTAAATGCAATTTTATCACTTAAAATGCATCTGGAAAGGTCGCAAATTTGGATTGGCGTACTTACAAGCTTGGATTGCTTCCTTCATTGGGTCAAGATCAATGGTAACTTTCAGAGAGGATTTCAGGTTATGCATTTCAGCTTCAACTTTGGAGTTGAATCCAGTCTTCAATTTGTCTAGGCGTTCAGTGAATTCTTCTTGAATTTCCTTCAACTTGGCCATGGAAGCATCTCGAACACAGTCCAGATTTACCTTGGAGTCTACCTTGAATACGTCAATTTGTTCCAAGACTTCTTCACGCAGAGAATCCAAAGCGGTTTGGACAATTTGAGCCTGCTGCGGTCTGGAGTCAAGGAAACTAAGAAATTTCTTGCCCAGCTCCCCAAGATCCTTTTCCAAGGAGTTGCATATCTTTTCTCTAAGGTCACCCAAAATTTTGTCCAAGTCAGCAACTGATGCCTTGTCTCCTAAGGCTTTGACCATTCCTTCTTCAACTGCAGATTTGATAATAGAAGCGGTTTCATCTGGAGCGGTTGAGGAGGATGGAGTGGTTGGAATTGCTGTAGATTTCTCCCTCTTAATGGCATCAAACAAAGAGGATTTAATAGCAGCCATCTCAAGGGAGTGAGCATCCACCTTGGCTTGGAGGGAGTGGTTGGATTCAAGGAGGGAGGTATTGGATGCGGTAAGGGAAATGATATGGCCTTGGTTGATAACAAGTTGGCCTTGGATGAGGTTTAGGGTTTGGAGAATTTGGGAGTATTCAGTGGGAGGAGCGGTTGAGGGAGAAGCGGTTGTGAAGGTAGGAGGCGGTTGGAATTGGTTGGTTTCAGGTGCGGTTTGGGTTTGAGGAGGGATGTTTGGAGGAGGGGATTTTTGTCTAATGGGTGAGTTGTGTGGAGTTGGTGATTTTGAAGGGAAGTTTGATTTGGAGCGGTTAGGTGTAGGTGAATGGGAGCGGTTTAGGTTATGGGAATGGGAGCGGTTTTGGTTTGGAGAATTAGTTGGGGTTGGATCATCCCTAATGGATTTGGATGTGGCATGTCCAGCAAAGGGCTTGGATTGCCATTGCTGATAGGCAGAATGAGTAGGGGTTTGGTTGGAGTGTTGTGAGTTTATGGAATGGGAATGTTGGGGTGAGTTATATGGGGATTGAGAAGATAAGGGTGAAAGAGATTTTCTAGGGGAAAGTGAAGGGGAATTTTGAGGTGATTGTGGAGGATAATTTTGAGGAGTAGGAGGAGGGGAATTTCTGGGAGGTGAAGGAGAGGGTGAGGGTTGGACAGGTTAGCTTTTTCTGGGGGTTTTCTTTCTGGCCATCATCTTCCTTCTCTTAGGTTTCTCCCCCTGAATTGGTGCGGTTTTGATAGGGGAAGGAGATTTGGAAGGTGATTTGTTGGGGGATTGGACTGGGGATTGGGTTGGTGATTGGACAGGAGAGGTTTGAGAGGTTGGGGGCGGTTGGGTCTCAGGAGGCGGTTCTTGGTGAGAGGCGGTTCCAGCTTCTGCAGTTGATTTGCCCTTGGCCTGATACTTTTCAGCCTGCTCCTTGGCCAATTTGTTAATCTGATCCTGAAGAACCTTCATCTGTTCTTCAACAGTCAACCCAGCCATCTCATCCCTAGCCTTTTTGGCTCTAGCCACCAAGTTTGGAATACTTGGGTCTTCTTCCTCTTCTTCATCCTCATCAACCAAATGCATTGGTTCAGACTGCTTCTTCTGCTTCTTTTTTTTACTAGGACCAGCTCCATCATCAACTGTAGGCGGTTTGGTTGCTGGAGTGGTCTTGGGCTTCTTGGGTGGCGGTTCTGCTCTGGCTTGGGGCTTTCTGGACCTCTTAGCTCCTTTAGACTGAGGAGCGGTTGTGGGATCTCTAAGTTCATATGGCTCCTTCAAGGGATAGGTATCTGCATCATACAAAGACTTGTATAATGCATCTCCATTAGCATACCTAAAGGAGTGGCATGCAAGCAATCCTAGGGAATCATCAGAGCAGTCCACCATCAGCTCTTTATTTTTGCTGACAATCTCATCCAGATGCTCAAAATCCATTAAAAGAGCGGTTAGAATTCTGCAAAATGGTCTCCACCTCTGATCTTCTCCCTTGACCTTGGACTAATAAGTCTCAACACTATCTTTTATTTCCATGTAGAGGATTTTTGGCCAGTGCAGCTTGACCTCCATAAAGATAGCAGAACAATACATCCATTGTTGGGATGTAAAGTTGTTGTGATTCCCTGTCTTTCCACAAACAGTTCTCCCAACCAGATGACCAATGTGGCTCATCAGCTCACCAAAACCCTTTCTTGGTATCTTCTTGTATCTCCTAGCCATGGTATCTACCTTGGCGGTTGCTAAAGCTGCATTGTCTTGAATTACTTGATCAACTTCTAAAGGAGCTCTTCCAACAATAAACTTGAAAAGTCTTCTGATATCGATGTAGTCAATGGAAAGCTTTAGGCCTTCAATCACTGTAGTAAGGCAGGCAACTCTTTGTCCTTCTTCTAGAATCCTGCTACTACGCTTTGCAGTAGCATAAAACTGATCTACAAAGGATGGCACAATGAAGTCTTGCTTCTTGGTGAAGAGGGACAGGATGCCTGATACTCTCAATTTCCTAAGCAGCTCCCTTCCAAGAGCATCAGTCTTGAGTTCAACCTCATTCACTTCCCATCCAGGTAGGAAGGTAGATGGATCCTACAAAGTAAAACTTAAAGCGTTAGATCCATATTTGTATTCACAGTCACAAGCGGTTTGAGCACTAAGCGGTTTAGCAATGGTGCGGTTTGAAATTTCAAACCTCAAGTGAACTATGAATACATAAAGTTAATGAGGATTTGAGAGTAAGATTACTTAAGTACGTGGCATTGTAATCCAAATTTATCCCACACTGCAAGCGGTGCTTAGAGAGGATGTTCTTGGTTTCCAGCCTATATACTTAGTAAAATCTCAAAAGGAATGAAGGAAGGAATTTTAAAACAACATGCGGTTTCAGATGATTTGAACAAGCGGTTCAGCATGCGGCTTAGAGTTGAAAGGTAGAAGCGGTTTGAAACTGAAAAGCTTAAGCAGTTTGCATACAAGAGGTTTCAAAACATAGTAAAATCCAAAAATTATGAAAAAGTTGAAAAAATTTCTAAGTGTTGAAAAACACTATGCAGATTCAAGGCATCCAAAAAGTATGATTTTTCAAGAAAAACACTTGAGTTTCATGATGAACACGAAGAACAGTCATGAACACCAAGAACAGAGATTTGCAAAACTTAACCAAAATGGACAAATAGTATGTCAAAATGATCACATTGGGAAGGGAAACAATAATATATCAATAAAATTTCATCCTTTACCTAGAATCAACCATAAACATCAAAAATAAGAAGTGGGTTTTCGAAGAACATAAACTAAAAATCATCAAATCAGTGTTCAAGGCATGGATTGATCATGAAATAAACTTTATATATGGAATTCATGCATAAATCCGAGCATAACCCAACAAAAATCAACAAAAATGATCAACAAACAAGATCAAAATCACTCAAAACATGAACTTGAAGAATACGAACAGTTTCTGTTCATCCATGGCAGATTTTGAAAAAAATTTAAAGGATTAGGGTAAGAAGTTTGTTACCATTTCCAGAATGGGCTTTTTGGGTGCTCTTGCAATAGTGGAGGCTCTTTGCCTTTTTGAAGTAGTAGCCATTTCAGTTAAAAAGGTTTAAAAATGAAGGTTTTGAAGGTTTTAGAGAGAGAAAGTGAAGTTGGTAGAAGAAGTACGAATGCAGAGAGTGTGGCAGTGAAAAAGGTTAGAATTTCACCAACTTAGGTATATATAGGGTGAAGGGGGCAGGCAGTTGGTTCAAAATGGAATGATTGAAAATACCAACTGTTTGCACCCTTTCACCTCCTGCACCTCTCTCAATGACGGCTGACATGAGGGTTTTTAATGCTCATGTTCCCTTAGCATTAAATGCTCTTAATTTTGAAATAAACGAGGGAAAATATTTGCAAAAATACCCTTATATCAAAATAAGGACTAAAAAATAAATAAAAGAATTTGAACAGTTTTTTTTTTAAGGAAATAAGGATAAGACATAAATAGACAGAATTTACTCTTGTTGAAACGCGGTTTGGATCCAAGCGGTCAGACTACATCAAGCGGTTTGGCACTGGCGATTGGATGCAGGCGGTTTGACTGCTTGCGGTTTTGGTACAGGCGGTTTCAACAGAGGTGGTCTGAATCCTCAATAAGAATTTCAACCTAAACTCAACAAACAAGTTAGCCAATAAGAAGTATGGAATTTATTTAAGTTCAAGCATACCCATTTCTCCTCTGAGAAAGGAAAATCTCTTGGAGTCAAAAGCCTTGGTGAGGATATCAGCAATCTGGTTGTCTGTCCCCACATACTCTAAATGGATATTCCTCTTCTCCACATGGTCTTTGAGGAAATGATACTTGATATCAATATGCTTGGTCTTGGAATGCATGACAGGGTTGTTGAAGACTGAAATTATTAAAGTGCTGTCACACATGATAGGGCAATTTCCTTCATGGATTCCATAGTCTACCAACTGCTGCTTCATCCAGAGGATTTGACAGCAACAACTTCCAGCAGCAATATACTCAGCCTCTGTGATTGACACTGAAACTGAAGCTTGCTTCTTGCTGGCCCAAGCAACTAGTCTATTCTCGAGGAAATGACAAGTACCACTAGTGCTTTTCCAGTCAATAGTACAAGCTGCATAATCTGCATCTGAATAACCTACAAGATCGAAGTTCGAATCTTTGGAATACCAAAGTCCAAGGTTAGTGGTTCCAGATAAATAGCAGATTATACGCTTAACTGCAATTAGATGTGCTTCTCTAGGATCTGCTTGGTAGCGTGCACATACACAGACACTAAACATGATATCGGGCCTACTAGCAGTTAAATAAAGTAATGAGCCGATCATACCTCGATATAAAGTTTGATCAACCTTCTTACCTTTTAGATCCTTATCTAGCTTATTGCCGGTGGCCATAGGAGTATCATACGCTTTAGCATTTTCTAATCCAAACTTATTTATTAACTCCTTGGTGTATTTGGCTTGGCTGAGGAAAATACCTTCTTCGCATTGCTTGATTTGAAGCCCGAGGAAGAAAGTTAATTCTCCCATCATGCTCATCTCAAACTTGCTTTTCATTAGCTTTTCGAAACGCTTACAAAGTAACTCGTTAGTAGAACCAAAAATAATATCATCGACATATATTTGAACAAGTAAAGTATGCTCATTATATTTGGCAATAAAAAGAGTTGTATCGATTTTACCGCGTTTAAATCCTTTTTCTAGTAAAAATTTAGAAAGAGTCTCATACCATGCCCTTGGAGCTTGCTTAAGTCCATACAAAGCCTTCTGGAGTTTGTAGACATGATTGGGAAATTTGGAGTCTTCAAATCCAGGCGGTTGGGCAACATGCACGGTCTCTTGCAGTTCACCGTTAAGGAAAGCACTCTTCACATCCATTTGATATAACTTGAAATGATTGAAAGAGGCGTAGGCTAAGAAGATTCTGACTGCTTCCAATCTTGAAACTGGAGCAAAGGTTTCATCATAATCGATTCCTTCTTCTTGCCTATATCCTTGTGCAACCAACCTTGCTTTATTCCTAGTGATGCTTCCATTCTCGTCCATCTTATTCCTAAATACCCACTTAGTTCCTATCACTCCTTGATCCTGAGGTCTAGACACCAATGTCCAGACCTTGCATCTTTCAAACTGGTTGAGTTCTTCTTGCATAGCAACGACCCAACTGGAATCTTGGAGTGCTTCATCAATCTTCTTGGGTTCAACTTGAGATAATAAGTAAGTATGCTCATCATAGTTCGATCTCCTTGTTTGAACACCGGAAAATAGATCACCAATCACATTAGAGAGAGGGTGACTGCTGACTTCTCGAACCTCCGGGGGTAAGTCTGGTTGGACTGAGGTTTGCTGAAGATCTTCAATTGGAACGTCGTTAGATCCTTCAGTGAAGTCATGGAATGTAAGTTGACGAAGAGGTTCTATAAGCTGGATAGGGGAATTCTCAACTTCTTCTTCCCTTGGAGTTGCATCTGGAGTAGGAACTTCAGGTGCGGTTTTAGACGTGCGATTTGAGGGAATTTCAGTTGAGGGTGCTGGATTTTGCGGTTGAGGTTCAGGTGCGGTTTGAGATGGTTCACCTGTTTCATTATGCTCAACAAAATCATCAGCAACATTTGGAGCCAAATGTGGCTCAAGGAGAGAATGCTCATTGAAAGTAACATGGACAGACTCAACTATTTTTAAACTAGTTTTATTGAAAACACGAAAAGCTTTTGAATGTTTAGCATACCCAACAAAAAAACCTTCGTCGGCATTGGCTTCGAATTTACTTCTATTTTCTCTTCCGTTGTAGAGGATAAAGCATTTGCAGCCAAAGATCTTGAAGAATGCAATGTTGGGGGTTCTTCCTCGCCAAAGCTCATAGGGAGTCTTGTTATAGGTTTTGTTGATGAGGGAGCGGTTCTGAGTGAAGCATGCTGTGTTGATTGCTTTAGCCCAGAAATACTGAGGCAGCTTTGCTTCAGATATCATTGTCTTTCCAGCCTCAATCAACATTCTGTTCTTTCTTTCCACAACCCCATTTTGTTGTGGAACTCCAGCAGTTGAAAAATTGTGATCAATTCCATGGTCATCACAATACTGAGCAACACCGTTGTTCTTGAATTTTGTTCCATTATCTGATCGAACACTAACGATGTTGACTTCTTTTTGAGTTTGGAGCCATCTAAAAAGTGCGGTGAGGATCTCATAACAATCATCTTTGGAAATCATCATCTCAACCCACGTATATCTTGAATAATCATCCACCACCACTAAAGTATATATACTTCCTCCAATGCTGACAGTGGTTACGGGTCCAAACAAATCTATGTGAAGCAGTTGTAAGCATCTTGAAGTTGACAGAGCGGTCTTGCTGGTGAAAGACGACGCGAATTGCTTACCAAGCTGGCATGCACTGCATTTCTCAGGATGATGATCAGCCACTTTGGGTAAACCACGAACGAGGTTTTCCCTACCAATCTTTGCAAGATACTTGAAGTTCAAGTGGCTCAACCTCTTGTGCCATAGCCAACTATTTTCGCTCACATTTTTAGCTACAAAACAGAGATCAGTAATACTACATGCAGAATCTAAATCAATAATGTAAATATTACTCTTACGAATTCCTGTGAGTAGGGTGACTCTGGAAATGCTATCCTTGATAAAGCAATTTGATGATGTGAAGTTGCAAAGCATTCCTTTGTCGCAGAATTGAGAAATTGAAAGGAGGTTGTGCTTGAGTCCTTCAACAAGAGAAACCTTCTCAATGGTTAGGTTTCCTCTCCTTATAACACCATATCCAATGGTCTTGCCTTTGTTGTTGTCACCAAAGGTTACAGACGGACCACTTGCTTCAATGACATCTTCGAGTGATGATGTGAAGTTGCAAAGCATTCCTTTGTCGCAGAATTGAGAAGATGAAGTTTGAGAAAATATTGTTGGTTGTTATAGCGAGAGAGAGAGAGAGAGAGAGAGAGAGAGAGAGAGAGAGAAAATCCAGAAATTTTGAAAAGTGATTTTGAAATCCTTTTATACGAAACGAAAGAGCGGGAAGATGAAGGGGTGTGTTGGTTAAAACAAAAGTAGCTCAAAAGTTTTTAACTGACATGCACATAATTTGACAGTTTTAATTCACGAAATTAAAGATGTGACATGAAAACAGGAACGTGTGTGCAGCAGTTATATCAAAATGTAATAAAGAACAAAAAGATAACCTTTTCGATAAATAGGAATGATACAGAGATTACCTTTTTGATCAATTATTTAAAATTGATCCAGATCTTGTAAAAGAGGCATGGGGAACATGTAAAGGACAGGTAAGGTAGGGTTCGTAGATCATAGCGCTGAAGAGACTGATGTGACATCAAGGCAATGATGACAAACGAGCCGGTTAAAGACGGATTGACAACTTCGATCCGGCCGCAGTTCGTCGGTAAGGCACACAGGCGGTGAGGTAGCTTACCGATCAGGTGCAATGACCGGTAAGATAGAACTTACACCGGTTAGGGACCACCGGTTAGGGACACCATTTACCGATTAGGTGTGTCGGTTAGAGGATCGATTAGGGGTGACTTGCCTTACTGGTTAGGAGCACCGGTAAACGAGCACTTGCAAGCAATGGTAAGAGAGAGAAACTACATAGATCTAGTTGATAGCTTACACAGATAGCAAAGTTAGCACAAGAATCAACGAATATCAATCATGCCTAATTCTCCTCTAAGGAATTCAAATCTTTTAATATCCAAGGGTTTTGTCAAGATATCTGCTAATTGATAATCAGTATGGACTTTTAAAAGAACGATGTTACCCTTTTCAACATGATCCTTGAGGAAATGGTATTTGATGTCTATGTGCTTCGTCTTTGAGTGCATCACAGGATTGTTGGAGACTGAGATGGCTGAGGTGTTATCACAATAAATAGGACATACTTCTTGAGGGATTTCATAGTCCACTAGTTGTTGCTTCATCCATAGGATTTGTGAACAGCAACTCCAAGCAGCTATGTACTCAGCTTCAGTCGTAGAAGTGGAAATTGATGCTTGTTTCTTGCACGACCAGGAAACCAATCGGTTACCTAGAAATTGACAAGTTCCACTAGTACTCTTCCTGGTGACCCTACAAGCTGCAAAATTAGCATCTGAATTGCCAATTAGTGTAAATGATGAATCTTTTGGATACCACAAACCTAAGTTAGTAGTTCCCACAAGATATCTAATAATTCTTTTAACAGCTTGTAAATGAGATTCTCTAGGGTCAGCTTGAAATCTAGCACATACACATATGGCAAATATGATATTTGGCCTACTTGCGGTTAAGTAAAGTAGAGATCCTATCATACCTCGGTAGAGTGTTATATCTACTTTCTTACCGGATTCATCTTTGTCTAGGTGTACATTGATGGCCATTGGAGTGCTTTGAGGATGAGCAGAGTCAAGACCAAATTTCTTGATTAAATCTTTGGTGTATTTGGCTTGATTGATAAAAATACCTTCTTGGGTTTGCTTGACTTGAAGTCCAAGGAAAAATGTTAGCTCACCCATCATGCTCATCTCAAATTTGCTCTTCATAAGCTTCTCAAATCTCTTGCACAATTTTTCGTTAGTAGATCCAAAAATTATGTCATCAACATATATTTGAACTAACAATGAGTGACCATTATGCTTTGCAATAAATAAAGTGGTGTCGATTTTACCTCGTTCGAACTTCTCACTAAGTAGGAATTTGGAGAGAGTTTCATACCATGCTCGAGGTGCTTGCTTGAGGCCATACAAAGCTTTATTCAATTTGTAGACATGATTAGGCTTCTTGGAATCTTCAAATCCTGGAGGTTGTTCAACATATACAAGCTCTTGAAGTTCACCGTTGAGAAAAGCACTTTTCACATCCATTTGATATAGCTTAAACTCTTTGTAGGCTGCATAGGCAAGGAATAACCTAATGGCTTCTAATCTAGCTACGGGAGCAAAGGTCTCATCATAGTCTATGCCTTCTTCTTGTCTATACCCTTTAGCCACTAGTCTAGCCTTGTTCCTTGTAATTTTTCCAGACTCATCCAATTTATTTCTATAGACCCATTTCGTTCCAATCACCGTTTGATCACTAGGTCTAGGCACTAATTCCCAAACTTTACATCTATCAAACTGGTTAAGCTCTTCTTGCATAGCTTCTACCCAGCTGGGGTCATCAAGTGCTTCTTCAGTCTTCTTTGGTTCTATATTTGAGACCATAGCAGAGGAAAATAGTCCATGTTGTTCCTCCATGCTTCTTAATTGGCCTCTAGTCATTCTAGGTCCAAAGACATCACCAATCACATTTTCCAAAGGGTGATCTCTAAGTGTTCTCACTTTCCTAGGTAGATCTTGCCTGACCGATTCTTGTCTTAGGTTTTCTAATGGAGGAGTAGAATCGGCTAAGGGAGGTATGACCGGTAAGGGAGATCGGTTAGGAGAGGGTGATGCTGACTGATGGTGGTGATCGGTAACTGGAGAGGTAAACGGTAAGTTGATGGGTGAAATTGGTTCAGCTTCAGGTGGTGAATTGGGAATGGAAACATGAGGACTAGTTGAAAGAGGATCGGTTAGCTGGGTTTGTACATTGAATTGCCTAACCGATTGAGGAAAGAAGGAGTCATCAACTAGGTTTCTATAGGTTACACCACTAGAGGCTGAGGGCTGAGCTGGAGATTGATTTGCATTGATACTGGTGGATTGACTTGAGTTTTGATTACTTGATTCACCTGTCTCAAACACACCAGAGTTATCAGTACTATTTGGAGTCTTATCAGACTCTAGCAAATCAAATTCATCAAATGTAACATGAACAGATTCAACAATTTCCAACAACCGTTTATTAAAAACTCTAAATGCCTTATTGTGCTTGACGTATCCCACAAAGATACCTTCATCAGCTTTTTCATCAAATTTACCTCGGCGCTCTTTACCGTTGTAAAGTACATAGCATTTGCATCCGAAGATCTTGAAGAAACCAATATTGGGAATTCTGCCACGCCATAGCTCATAAGGGGTCTTGTTATGAAACTTGTTAACCAAAGATCTATTCTGGGTGAAGCAGGCTGTATGGATAGCTTTGGCCCAAAAATACTTAGGAAGCCTAGCTTCGGATATCATAGTTTTTCCATCTTCGATCAATGTCCTGTTCTTTCTCTCAACTACACCATTTTGTTGCGGTGTACCAGCAGCTGAGAAATTGTGGTCTATTCCATGATCATCACAGTACTGAGCGATTCCATTATTTTTGAACTCCGTTCCATTATCTGATCTCATATTGATGATGTCAAACTCTTTTTGGGTTTGCAGTAGACGGAATAACCTGGTAGCAACTTCATATGTATCATCCTTTGAAGCAAAAGTCTCTACCCATGTATATCTCGAGAAGTCATCTACAACAACCAAATCATATCTTCTACCCCCTAAACTGGCAGTAGTTGTGGGGCCAAACTGATTCATATGTAGCAACTGGAGGCATCTAGAGGTGGACATGCAGGGCTTGCTGTGGAAAGATTCTTTATGCTGCTTTCCTAACTGGCAGGCTCTGCATTTCCTATCATGATTAGTAGACACTTGAGGTAAGCCAGCAACTAGATTTTGATTAGCCAGCTTGGATAGGTATTTGAAATTCAAGTGATTGAGTCTCTTATGCCATAGCCAGGAGTTCTCACTGATGTTCTTAGCTACAAAACAAACATTAGTAACATTCGAAACATTGTTTAAATCTATAGCATATACGTTACCTTTTTTGAATCCAGTGAGAAGTGTTTCACATGTAGCAATGTCTTTCACATAGCAATTGGAAGAATTGAAAACACAATGCATACCTTTATCACAGAATTGTGATATAGAGAGAAGGTTATGTTTCAGACCATCCACCAAAGATACCTTCTGTACAACAACTGTACCTCTTTTGTTGGATCCACGACCGATAATTTTACCCTTTGCGTTGTCACCAAAGACAACTGGAGGACCAGATGCTTCTTCCAGATCGGTGAGGAGATCAGCATGTCCAGTCATATGCCTAGAGCATCCACTGTCCATAATCCAAACATCCTTACCGGCATCGGTTGAGGCCATTAAGCATTCCTGAAATAAAACAGTAAGCTTATGGTCCCCCTTATTCTTTTGGGTCCAAAGAGTTAGTTCCTCTTTGGCAGCCATACCTGGCCACCACCTGAGCTCTTAGACTCAGTGGGTCCAGATAGGTGCTTCAAGAGGCATTCATAAGCCTTGTGACCAATAAAACCACAATTTGTACATTTATTCGAAGATGGCTGAGAGGGCTTAGATGAGTTGATGTTCAATTTGGCCATTGCTTCAGAGGAGTTTACTGATTGAGCAGAAACAGATCCTTTGGGGACGAAGATGATGGATTTAACTTTATTGGCAGGTTGCGTTGGTTTGGAAAGTCCTTTACCGGTTGGGGAGCCCTCACTGGTTGGTTGACCGGTGACAGTTGTCTGACCGGTCGTACCCTTACCGGTGATGGCTTCCTTACCGGTTGAGGTTTCCTTACCAGCAACATGGTCAGCAATTTTAATTCCACCTTTGTTTTTACCATCACTGAGTGGAACATAATGTCCTAGCTCAGTATTAGCTACCTCGGTCCATTGGGATTTGTTTTTGCCCAAATAAGCCTTCATCTGTTCCCGCCCCTTGGGATAGGTGTGGGGGACAGCTTTGAAAGGTTTAGTTAACTCTCTCTTAATCAATTTGGATTGAGCATCATCAAACTTACCCATCAAGTTCTTAGTGACAGACTTGGTAACCGGTTTGTCATAGCTGTCTTTTTCCTTACTGCTGGATGTAAAGCTTATACCGGTTGTTACATCTCGGTTAGGAGATATCTGATCTTGTATGATAACATCCATAGCAGCTCGGGATTTTGAAAATGTGTCAATGGTTTTTGAAAGAGAATTATTTCTTGACACAAGATCAGCAAATTGACAAACAGATATATTTAGTCTCTCAGTGAGTTCTTGATTATCTTTCTTCAACTGACCAGACTCTAGCTTACTTTCTTTCAAAATTTTTATTTCAGCTTTCAAAGAGTCATTTTCAGTAGAAATCTTTTCAAAATTATCATCCATAATTTTGTGAGCTTCATTTAATTTTTCAAAATCTGAGAAGAGCTCATTCATCGCCTCTGCCATTTCAGACTTTGACATGTTTGGCATAGGGTCAATGGCAGGCTGAGAGGGAGAAGGTGATGGTTCAAAATTGGGATTAAAATTTGGTAGTGATGATATCGGTTGAGGGCTCGGCTCGGTTAGAGGCTTTAAGAAGTGAATCGGTCGGGTTTCAAGCATCGGTTGATGAGAGATGATCGGTAAGGCTTGAGCTTAATAGGTCTATTGAGTTGGTAGCATCAGCGGTTTGAGAGTGGACATGTTTTTACACTGACCATAAAGGGATCCACCTATGTTTTGAATTTTGAAATTATAAGGATTACCTTCATCTGACTTGAAAATAGGAATGGGTTCGTCAAAGTTGGTTAAGGGAGATCTCCTAGGTGGGGTCTGGTCAATATAAGATGAGTGTTCATTGGAGTTGTGGTGTCTATAGATAGGTGACTGTAAGGAGATAGGTTTATCATCGATTCCATCAATAGCAACAAAACTGACATCAACTTCTTCATCTATGTCAACATCCTCGTTCTCAGAATCAGTCTCGAACCAAACTGGCATAGCTTTTTTAGTTCCATCCTCGGCAACTAAGCTCTTAGATTTAGATCTAGGGAATTTCTTGAATGGTTTCTTCCTCAAAAATTCATATTTAGGTTGAGGGCATTTGGAGGCAAAATGGCCGGGTTTTCTACAATTGTAACACACAAGCTCACCTTGGGCATTCTTTCCATCGGTTGAGGTTGAGGTTTGGCCTTTCTTTTGGAAGTTCCCAGATCTTTGGAATGATGAGGATTTGGGTTGGAAGGATTTTCTGTGAGTTTGTTGGAATCTCTTAAACTCATTGAACTTTCTATAGTTTCTAGCGAAGGCAGCAAATTCATCTTCTTCCTCAAAAATCACACTAGAAGGGGTATTGGCTTGAGTTGGTTGAGGTTGAGAGATTGAGGGAGAGTCATTGGTAGTAGGTTGGCTGGTAAGCATAGAAGAACCAGGGAAGATCTCAGTCTGAGCTGGCAGAGATAGATTTTTAAATTGTTTTTAAACTCCACTCAGCCGGTTGAGCTCTTCCTCATATAAAAACAAAGTAGACACAATTTTCTGGATATGAGTAACGTTTAAATCACGGCATTCTTTCAAAATAGCAACCTTTACATGCCACAAATCTCCAAGAGAATTGAGGAATCTCATGTTTAGGTCTTTCATAGTGTAAACTCTACCTAGAGATGCACAAGAATTACTCACCTCGCAGAAACGGTCGTACGTTTCCTTTAACGTCTCATTTGGATTCTTCTTGAAGGACTCAAACTCAGCTACACTTTTGTAGAGTCTGTTGTCCTTTGCCACTTGATCTCCTTCAAAATATCTGAGTAGACTCTGCCACACTTGTTGAGAAGTCTCATAGCATTGTACTTGTTTGTATAGTCTGTCATCAAGTCCGGAGGTTATGATGTGCAAAGCTTTTCTGTCCAAGGAATCACAAAGTTTATCATCCTCAGTCCATTCTTCACGTGGTTTTGGCACATAGGTTTCATAGACCTCAAAATCTTGTTCAGACGCTCTATCTGCATGATCCATGAGAGGAGTTTTGGGTGCTCTGGTAGCAAGATTGATTTTCAGGGGTGTCATGGGACCATCTCTGACTACAGTAGTTAACCTATCATCTATTGAGTCCAAGTACCGCATGATTCTGTTTTTCCATACTGGAAATTCGTTTTCATTCAACATGGGAACGGTTGCCAAGTTGTATGATTGCATGATTTTTCCTGCCATTTTGGAATTGGCAATTCAAGCGTTTAAGCTTGGAAAAATGATTTTCGAAAATTGCTAGCTTTGATACCAATTGTTATGTCCCCAAATGGTAGGAATCAGGCTAGAGGGGGGGTGAATAGCCTGTTTAAAACTTTTTGCGAAAAACACTTAGGCTTAGAAAATATTTGAAGGTAAAACACTCACTAACCGGTTGAGTTATTTTGCACAGCGGTTTTTCGGTTAGACAAGTATAGAACCGGTAACTGATTTCCAAAAGCCAGTAAGTCAAAAACTTATGCAACAAAACAAGGACAAATTTTATCTTCCAGTAGGACAAACAAGTTATGCAGTAAGTTGATTCAATAGGTTGTGACCAGTTGAGAGATTATCAACTAGTTACAACAACATAACAATAAATGAACAAACTCACAAAGAAATGACACATTGTTTGAAGAGGTTCACAGTGTTAAATAACTGCTACGTCCTCTACCAAGTTTGGTCAGAACTTGGATTTGTGAAAGTGTACTACTATATTAATGGTTCTTACCTATTACAAGTTGCAAGCCAATGATTGAAGGCTGCCAATCTAAAGGTGACCACTAACGGATCGTGCTACAATAAAGACCAGGTGTTTTCTAGAGATGTGCTCACAAGTTGAGCTGATTTCTCTAGGGTGTTGTGTGTGAATCAATCAATGTGTTCCATTGGTAGTCTAATGAAGGAACACTACAGTATTGATTGAGGTGCTCAGTGTTTAAGTCCTACAGAGATGTCTAGTGAATAAGGGGACTAGCTTTGAATGCTTTGAACTAGTGGATTTGCAGGTTGGTAGTTCGTGAGTGCAAATTTCACTCTCAAGGATCATAAATGCACCAACCTTCTTCAATGCTCCGAGGAAACTATTTATAGTGAACTTTGAAAATGAGCCGTTGTCTTTGAAGAGGTTGTAATGATGACTTGGACTGGCAGGCATTAAATGAGAAGATCCTTGCATTAAATGCCTGAGATTGGATAGAGAGGATTTCCACAGATTAGTTGGGGCGTTGTGAGTAATGGTTACTTGACATTCTCTAAGAAGGTACTGATTTGTTGCAGAGATGTCATGTCAGCATGCTTGCTTTACCAACTTTAGCTAAAGTTGATGGCTGGGTAGTTGGGAACAATTAATGCATCGGCAAGCTGCTAACTGGAGGAAGCTTGAAGAGTAAGCCTTAACCGGCAAGGGAAGATATCGGCTAGGTAAGGTAGCCGGTAAGGCATGAATACCGGTTAGAGGTATCAATCGGTAAGACAGCTTCAACAGGTAACTCACATGCTTGGAAATTCTCAGGTCTTCAAGTCTTCAAGGCTTGAGAAAATTACATAATAAAACATTGGCACATGCACTAAGGGGACCTAACATACATAGAAAAATTCTATTTGATCTAATTAAATTAGGGGTCCAAATTAATGCTTGTTATGATTGGGATTAAGCAATTCTAAACTTAAACATATATTTGACTAACAAACTGGCTTTGATTTGACCACGTATTTTCTAGGAACGCTATTCCTGCTTTTGAAGGCAGGAGGAGCGGTCGAAGAAGATGCGCGGTCAGCCTTGCAGTTGCCAGCACCACCTGTTCCACCAGAAGCGGTTGGAGCAGGGATACGGCCAACTCCATAAGCCATTTCCTCTTCAGCTGCATCCTCAGAATCCTTTGGCTTCATCTGAGAGTTCTTCCCATACTGCTTCCCCTTTGGGTAGACATAATTAATTTGTTGTCCTTTACCCTTAGAGTTTGCATGCTTCCCCTTAGGAATTTCTTTAGTTAGTTTCAAAATTTCCTCATCCTTTTCACTGCAGGATGCACACTTCTCCTCCTCAGCAGATCCAAATCATATACCCTCCTTAATTCCAGAGGGAACTTGGGAATCTAAGATTTGATCCGCGTAGGATTTTGACTAGAGCCACCCATCAATAATCATTTGTCGATCGTTGATTTGGGTGACCAGGTCATCATTCCGGAGTTGAAGTGCAGCAACCTTAGTTTAAAGGATGCGGTTTTGATCAGCAAGAGGAGTCATCTTTTTGATTTGATCCATAAGATTTGAAATTTCAGACCTCATCACAGTTTTCTCCGTCTTGTACAGATTAAGTTCATCATGAGCTAAGCTTAAGGCTTTCTTAAGATTAGAGAATTGATGGATCACCATTTATGCTTCCTTGAACATCCTTTCATGTTCCATGGGAGAAACCTCTTCCACCACCTTTTTCAAAATTTTCTTCTTTGGAATTTCTTTTGAAGGTGGAGCATTTGTAGGAGGAAAAATGGGACGTGAATACGAGCAATTTCCTATCTTAATGCTAGGAGTAAGTTTGATATTTTCATCCAACTTAAAATTTGGAAGTTTTGTAGAAACCTCTTCTTCTTCCATATCTTGCAACTCGATTGACTCAGAATTTGACTCATCGGAAGCATCTGCAATTAAGCAGAGATTAACCTCTTCGGTTTCATCATCACTTCCATCATCAGAATCCGTTTCAATCCAAGTTTCCAATTCCTTGAAATTCTCTTCTTCCTCAGCAACCATTCCCTTGCGACGAGAAAATTTCGCAGGAGAGGTTTTCTTTTTCATGTATTCGTATTTGGGCTGTGGACACTCAGATTCAAAGTGACCAGGTTTCCTACAATTGTAGCAAACTAGATCACTCTTTTTCTTTGTATCTCCAGCCTTAGAGAACGTTGCAGGAGGTTTGCCTTTTGAAAATGATTTTGTGAAATGTTTTGAGGATTTTCTAAATTTTTGAAATCTTTTCACGAACATGACAAAATCATCATCATCCATCTCGATGAGTGATGAGGTTGATATGGAAGGATCTGCAGTTTGATTGGATGTAGATGGTTTCTCCTCATGTTCCACAACGGACATGGAAAGCGATTTGGTTTTCCCTTCAATCTCTTCAATATGATTTAATTTAAGTTCATAGACTCTAAGATTGGCGTACAAGTTACTTAACGACCAAGTAACCAAACCTTTGGAGTCTTCTAGAGAGGTAGCCTTATTTACCCATCTAGAACCTAAAGCAGATAGGAAAGTCATATTGATTTCCTTATCGGTTAAAGTTTTGCCAAGTGAATGTGCGCTCGCCGAAATTGAAAATAAGGAGTCGCCACGCCATGCTTTGAGAGGTGCACTTTGAAAAACCTTTTGAAAGAGAACGGGTTCGGGGGTCAGGTTACGTGTTGGGAAGAACCGAGAATTCACCCAATATGCCTCACCCGTAGACGAGTCTTTCTAATTTAGACATCCAAATAATTCGAGAAAATATGCAAACAATGATAATGAACAAATGCAATAAACATGAATTTTTATTGAATAGATGAGATCATTACAATTTGTAGACCAATTGTTCAAGGAGGCCACATCCCATTACAGCAGTAATAACAGATTACAAATGAAAACAAGTTCTCTGCATAGGACTACTTATGTCGCGTGACACAGGACTCCTCATGTCCAAATGTGTCGCGTGACACCAATAGTTACTTTGCAGAAACTCGCAGCAGACCAATCACAGAGATCTACAGATGAACAAAACACCAATATAAACTAGATCTAATCAACTAAACAGGCTAAATACAACTAAGAGTTAAACTAACGAGGTAAGACAACTTACAACTGAAACATAGTCCCTGCAGATGGTCATGACATGTCGCGTGACACAGGACTTCTACCGTCCAAGTGTGTCGCGTGACATAGTAGTACCATCTGCAGGTACCTTACAGATTGAGAATATGGGAGATCCACACTCCCTTGATGTCCAAATTGCAATAGGAAATAGATCACATCATAAGCAAGCAATTGGACTCAAACAAACACAATTTAAACAGAGAGATTGCAGTTGTCACTTGATAATCCAAGGCAGATGAAGCCTGATATCAAGTGGAGAAAGAGGAAGAGCAATTAGACAAGTAGAAGAGAGAGAGAGAGAGAGAGAGAGAGAGAGAGAGAGAGAGAGAGAGTTACCCTTGTAGTCCTCAACTCTTACACCAAGTTAGGTGTAGGAGCCTTCGATTTAGCTTCTGGAGAGGAGATTTAACACGAACTCAGATCTGGATTGGGAGATTCAAGGTGTTTGAGGAAGTAGGGGAGAAATTGGATTGAAGAGAGATGAGAGGTGAGGGAATTGGAAGGGAATTGGGTAGTTTTGGTGAGGGAGGAGGAGAGGGAGAGTTTCTGGAGCAATTTGGGTAGAGTAGCTTTAGGGAGTCGAAAATCGGATCTAAAACTGAGAGGGGTAGGGTCTTATTTATAGCTGCATTTAGTGGCCTCAATGTGTCGCACGGCATAACGTAACCACTTTCCATGCCTCGACTTGTCGCGTGACACAAGGTGACCATAACCGTTTTTGGCGCCAAATCTGGTTCTGGAACCTTCTTGGATAATTCCTAAAAAGTCCAAAACAGATTTATTCCTTTTAGGTCCCTTAGCCTGAGCAAAGTACAAAAAAGTACTTCCTTCGCGTGAAACTTATGAAATGTTTCCGGAAGTCTCGGGATGGACCGGGAATTTACCAAAATGCCCCTCAATGCAATTTTATTATATTAAAATGCATCTGGAGAGGTCGCGAATTGGATTGGCGTACTTACAGAGCCCCTCGGCAACGTCACTTTTGGAGAAAGTGAGGTTGTCGATAAAATAAGACCCAATCCCAATGAGCGGCTGAGGGATAAGGCGAAGGGCTAGACGGTGATCTGGGGAGTCGGATGGCTGGACCTTTGGAGAAAGGATTCCTACGTATCCCAAGTGGGAATCAAGCCGGTCGTAGTTCAGACTGTTAGGGGAGTCACCCGCGATTTGACGTTTTTCTTAGGGAGTCACCCGCGATTTGACGTTTTTCTTAGGGAGTCACCCGCGATTTGACGTTTTTCTTAGGGAGTCACCCGCGATCTGACGTTTTTCTTAGGGAGTTACTGTAGCGATGCGTGAATTCTTTGAATAACAGAGTCGCCACTTATTATTTATTTAGGAAAACAATAAGAAAAACCTTAAAAAAGAGATTTGAGGGTTCGGGGGTTAAGTTATCGAATGGGTAGGTCGAGGAGGATCCATTCCACCCAATCCGGAGATCGGTCTTGCCAATTGAGTATTATCAATCTTTTTTAATTACTAATTAAATAAATAACAAGAAAACCCTAATCAATTTCTTGATTAGGAATGTCGGATTGTACGCTTCGAGATCGCCTTCATCGATTGAAGGGACTCTAGGCTAATCCTTTTGATGGGATTACACCACTCTAAAAGCCAATAGAGAGAGATTAAGAAGAAAAGAGTAAAAGTATAGGAGTTTACCTAGTTTAGGGAGGATTTGATTTAGAACGTGGTTCTAAGATGTCTTCTCGATCGAGAAGCGATTCGGGCAGAGTTTCGACTCAATATGAGAGTCAAGTCTTGATGCGGACAGAGCTTCGCCTTGATGCTAGGCTTGAGCCTTGATGTTCGTCAATCAACGTGGTTGAAGGACGAATTTAGGAGTTGTTTGTGAGTGATTTGAAGGAGTCTTTCGTGGAGAGAAACCAACAAATTGTGTGTGTTGTGTGGAAATCTGGACCTCTGAAATAGTGGAAGTCACCAAGTATTTATAGGGATTTAAGAGGTAGAGGTGGAGAGGTAAAACACTCCTAGGAAGCTTCCAGAACTCAATTCTGATTGGAGAACCGGATTAGATGAGGTTTATCAAGAAAAGAGTTTGAAACGGAGAAGGAGAGTGATTTCTGCACATCCTGTCGAGGGGATATCTCGCGCGAGATATGATATCTCGTGCGAGATGTGATATCTCGTGCGAGATATCTAGTCTGATGACTATTTTGTCCTCTTCAGTTATTCCGTTAGTCAGTTAAGTCCAAAACTAACGAGGTTAGTTAGAAACTTAACGAAACATGCCGAAACTGATATGTTTTCATCAAAACGTAAAAGAGAGACGAAGAGTAGTGTAATCATGTAATTATGTGTTCAGAATGGGGTGTCTACAGAGCCCCTCGACGACAGGTCTTATGAAAGAAGAAGTGTCGTCGATAGAAAAGACATTATTCTGAACATTGGGATGGTCGTGCCGCACGGCTGCCTACGTATCTCTAAGAGAGAATCAGACCAAACGTAGTTCGACTCCAAAACACTAAAAAGGCTATTTTAGGTATTTTGAAAAGCATTTTTGAAAATCGAAGAGGGATTTTTTTTGAAAAGGTAAAATCATACTGAGGAATCAAGGACTTGACCCAGTCGAAGATACCTGTTTGTTGATGAAGTTGTTGAAGCGCGCCGCCCGAGGTTACTGACGTAGCTTGTTGTTGCCGAGGTCACGGACTTTGTTGTCGTTGCCCAGGTCACGGACTTTGAAGTTTGCTGTCATCACAGACTTTGAAGTTGTTGCCGAGGTCACGGACTTGAAGTTTGCTGCCATCACAGACTTTGAAGTTGTTGCCGAGGTCATGGACTTGAAGTTTGCTGCCATCACAGACTTTGAAGTTGTTGCCGAGGTCACGGACTTGAAGTTTGCTGCCATCACAGACTTTGAAGTTGTTGCCGAGGTCACGGACTTGAGGTTTGCTGCGGACGCAGACTTTGTTGATGTTGCCGAGGTCACGGACTTGAAGTTGTCGGTTGAGATGGAGGTTCTGTCGGCCCCTGTAATGCAAGGATATATGCATGCTGGTCTCGGATGGACCCGAATGATTCTTACCTTTCTGTACCTGTCAGCACATAAAGATTTCAAGTAGATTTTCCAGATTTTAGTTGTTCAACTAGACTTACGTGGTGGTGCTCACGTCTGTTCGTGTAAATGGCCGATCGGACATTTTGGTGGTGAGTTTATGTATGAGTATATGGTATATGGATATGTAGGGAAATGTGTATGGATTTGTATTTGAGATGGTTGAACTGTATGAGTGAACTTGTGTTTGACAAGTTGGGACCCAATCAGGTTTATGTAGAATCTGTTGCTAGTCAGCGAGGTTGTAGAATTTCGTTCGGTGAGTATCCTTGTGTGAACACATCTAGGTCTGTTGAGAATCTTCATTATTACTTCTCCGTTGAGTCGTTTCTCTAGGAGGCAAACGACTACAAATCTGTCGACTGTCGTAATGGCTTTATGTCCAAGGCCCTTTGGTGTCTCAAGCCCCAAGTTGTTTGCAAGTGGTAGATGACTTTGTGAACAGGCTTGTGAAGCTGCTCTCTTTGATTTGAAGGTGATTGAAGAAGACTCTCCTTGTTGATTTGATTTGAAGAAGATCGAATGACGCTCGATGAAGAAGGCTGAAGAATACTCTCCCTTTGTCCTTTGATTTTTTTTTCTTAGTGCGCACCCTGGTTTTTGCCTAGACCGCCCTTTCGGGTTTTCAATCTAGCGGGCATCTCTTTTGCGTCTTTTTTTTTTCATTTTTTTTTGAATAGTATGTAACTCGAAGAGAACTCAGAGAGAGAAAATCCTATTGAGGAGAGAGAAATGAGATCTCAAGTTAGTTTAGGAGAGACGGACTCTATTCATTGGAAGGTAATCCAAGCATTGACTTTTTGGAGAAGTGTATTCTCTAGTGATGAGAGTGAGAAGCAAAGAGGAAAGCCCCTAATGTAGATTTGATTGTTTTGAAGAGTTGAAGTAGAGATTGACTGGGGGAGGAAAGGTTAGGAAGCCCCAGTTTTGATGCTTGGATTTCAAGAATGTGTATGAGAGTGGCTAACAGGAAGCCCCTAGACTCAACGAAAAACGCTTCTTGGCTCAAGGATCTAGAAAAGTTATTCTACCTTTTAATGAACCGTGTATCATCTAGAAGTTTCTAAATAAATTTGAGAAGAAAGTCAATCATTAGTATGACTTAAGGGTAAACATTTTTCTTGATACTGAAAGTCTTCTTCACTTGATGTAGGAGGATTTTGAGGAATCCTCTTTTCTTTTGTTGGTATCACTTGACTCCTCTTCTTTGTGGGAGAGTCCTTCTTGCCTTTGTTGAAATTCCATCCTTGTTGTGGGGCGATGAAGGCTTGAGAGTTGTTGTTTTTTTTTTTTTTTTTTTCGATGCTCTATTTTTGCCTAGGACGAATTGAGGAGTTTCGTCCTAGCGAGCTTTTTATTTATTTTTGTACTCTCAAAGCCTTGAGTTGAGTAGCCCCACTCTTCTTGGGATGAATGTTGACAGCAGCACCTTTGGCTTTCTTCGCTTGTTGACTTTGACTTTCAGTAGGGGTAATGTTTAGCCCTTAAGCCTCCTAATGATAACTTGCTTCTTAAAGTCACTTAGAAGTTTCTATTTTTGTGATGATTTAGGAAATGGAAGGTCCATTATTTTGCATGAGTTGAATGATATTCATGAGTTAGAACAACTTTAGGGAAAGTGTTTAGGAAAGAAATTACTTTAATTTATTGAGAAATTTAAGAACAGACTCGATAGTTTAGAAGACACAAACTAGAGGAGGTGAGAAGTACTAGAAAGACAGAACGACTCTTCGAGTTCATACTTGGAAATTTAAAACCTAATCTACTTCTATCAAAGGAGAAAGGGAGAGGATAGTTGTTGCCCCAAAGTGGTAAGTGTGGATTTCTTCTTGGAGCTTCATCTTCTTCATGGATTGCGAGGGAGAGGATTGGTGATGACGTTGGGACGTTCTAGATCTCCATTGTCAAAGAGGTCTTGGATGATGTCCTTCAAGTGGTGGCAAGAGTTGGTGTCGTGTCCGGTGAAGTTGTGGTACTTGCAGAATAAGTGATGAGCATGATTAGGACCCATATCCTTCGGAGGACCACCTTCCCTTGGTTCGATCTTTTCATTCTGGACAAGCACATCGAAGAGTTGTTCTTGAGTGATTCCTTCAATTTTGTCGTAGTGTCTCTTTTTCTTTTCGGGAGGAGGGACAGCAGAATACTTTCCGGTGTTGGGGCGGCTGAGTGCAATAGCGTTGACTGAAGCATCCTTACTTGTAGCGGGTTTGTTGTAGCGGAAGTTACTTTCCCTCTTTTTACTTTTGAGGAAGTCGTCAACCCTAATTCCGGACTCGAGGAGTTCATTGAAACTAGGAAAGTAATTACCAGCGAGCTTCTCTTGAAATTCATCACGAAGGCATTGGAGGAAGATGTGGATTTGCTCTTTGAGAGTAGGCCTTTCGACGATTTCAGTGAGTTTGAGTCTCCATCTTCTAGCAAATTCAGCAAAGGACTCATTTGCATGTTGTTTGGTTTGTTCAAGATCCCTCCTAGTAGGGCGGTAAGTGGAGTTGTCTTCAAACTGCCTTTGGAAGACTAAACATGCAGACGACCAATCAAGCCTTGTAGTCGTAGGAAGAGACATGTACCAATCCCTTGCAGCACCTTCTAAAGTTTGAGGAAAGCATTGGGCCAAGATTGTGTTTTCAACGCCCATTGGAAGCATGGCCCAAGTATAGGTCTCAACATGAGCTCGAGGACAAGTAGTACCGTTGAACTTGGCAATGTCGGGTGTCTTGTACTTGCGAGGAAACTTGGTGATGGATTGTTGAAGAGCATCGGGATCAAATGGAACGAATGACCCCTTGGAAGTGTCAAGAGTCGCAAGCTTCTTCTCGAGGTAGTTCTTAGTAACATGGTCTCCAAGTTTAGTAGTTTCACCACTGCCTTCTTTCTTGATTTTAGCACCCTTGGAGGTATGTTCCTCGTCATTGGAGGATGATGAGGAAGAGGATGAATCGGATTCTTCCTTTTTCTTGCTTGACTTCTTGGTTTTCTTATTCACTTTGGTGTAGGATTCCTCTTCATCGGAGGAGGATTCCACTTTCTGCTTTTGCTTTCTTCCTTTCTTGACTTTCAAATCGTTGAGTTCTTTCATGAGGGCGGCCATTTGGGCATTTTGCTCATCAATTTGCTTACTTTGTTCATCCAACCTAGTCATGGCTTCGATGAGTTGGGCCTTAGCGTCGTTGATATCGGCCTCGGTGGTAGAAGGAGAAGCAGACATCGTGTCGAGCTTTGGCGAAGGACCTAGACGTGTAGCAACCGGGTTAAACCATGATCGAGTCCCAACAAGTCGATTTGAATAGGGTGAATGAAGGCTTGAAGGTTTGAAGGTTTTGGCCAAAACACGAAAAGACCGAACACTTATCTCGTACGAGACAAGTAGTCTCGCGCGAGACTTCACCACGGAAAGTCACAATTTTCTGATTTTAATCCTAATTTTGGTCGGACGGAAATCCGTTTTGGGGGTTTCTAAAGTTCAAGAACCAAACCTAGGGACCTAGGGGTCGGAGTAATCCAAAGTAACATCAAGTTTTGTGCAATAATTTTGATGAGAAAATTTTCTCTTTTTAGGGGCAAATCCGAAGGGACAACCGTAGGGACGTTTCCGAAGGGACAATTCCGAAGCGACAATTTATTGATTTCTTTTCCGTGGATTATTGCACAAAACGATCTTGACAAGGGATTAAAAGGACTCCAAGATCAAACCGACCGGTCAAGGAGTGTCTTAAAAAGTCAATCTACATGATATGTGGCGATGCAGGGCTGGAAGGCTAGGCTCCCCGCGATATGACAATCTAGGTGGATTGAATACGCGGAGTGGGATGATCCAACTTCGGAGAGACCGGCGACTAGGTGGTTACCGTCATCCGTCCTTAGTGTGGGTCCCGGGTTTATAGAGGGTATGTAGTGCAATGACAGTTATATATGAGTGCGCGTGTGTGAGAGTCAATCTAGGTGATGGAGTAAAATATAAAGTTTTTTTTGAAAACAAAAGAAAACAGATAATGGCCGCACCAAGTGGTTGCCTACGTTTTTCCCAATTTAGGAAGACTCAGGCCGTCGTAGTTCCACTTAATGAGATAGAGAGAGAGAGAGATAAATTAATTTAAATTACAACTCCCGAATCCTCCATGGACCGGACTTTAAATTAAAAAACCAATCACACGCAGGTATATAGTTCGAGTAATTAAAATTATTCTACCCTGCAAAGTTAGCACAAGCAAAATAATAATACTAATTTATTTTGAAATTTCTGGATTTTTTTTTTAAGTTTTTGAAACTGTTTTTGTTTTTTTTAACTTTTCTGTAAAGTTTTCCCTTTTTTTTTTGAATTATTTACTGTGGGGTCAAACAGTAAGGAAAAATCAATTGACCAAAGTGTTTTTGGATTTTTTTTTTTTTTCAATGTTGAAACTTTGGAACAGTGACTCCCTTTTTTTTTTCAATGTTGTTATCTTTCTTGAAGAAAGTCAACTGTGTCATGTGCCCATGTTTTTTTTTTTGTTAAATGCCGCCGCCAAACAGGAGCTTTTGCACTCAGAGAACCATATACTAATCTCGCGCGAGATTAGTATATCTCGCGCGGGTTAAGTATTCGAACAGTTTTTTTTTTTGAAAACAGTGCCGAAAAATTCCAAAGAATCCAGAAAAATCAGAATTTTTACAGAAAAATAAATAGATTGATAATACTCAATTGTAACGCAAGTCTAACCCTCTTATTAATTGTCCCCAGCGGAGTCGCCAAACTGTAGCGATGCGTGAATTCTTTGAATAACAGAGTCGCCACTTATTATTTATTTAGGAAAACAATAAGAAAACCTTAAAAAAGAGATTTGAGGGTTCGGGGGTTAAGTTATCGAATGGGTAGGTCGAGGAGCATCCATTCCACCCAATCCGGAGATCGGTCTTGCCAATTGAGTATTATCAATCTTTTTTAATTACTAATTAAATAAATAACAAGAAAACCCTAATCAATTTCTTGATTAGGAATGTCGGATTGTACGCTTCGAGATCGCCTTCATCGATTGAAGGGACTCTAGGCTAATCCTTTTGATGGGATTACACCACTCTAAAAGCCAATAGAGAGAGATTAAGAAGAAAAGAGTAAAAGTATAGGAGTTTACCTAGTTTAGGGAGGATTTGATTTAGAACGTGGTTCTAAGATGTCTTCTCGATCGAGAAGCGATTCGGGCAGAGTTTCGACTCAATATGAGAGTCAAGTCTTGATGCGGACAGAGCTTCGCCTTAATGCTAGGCTTGAGCCTTGATGTTCGTCAATCAACGTGGTTGAAGGACGAATTTAGGAGTTGTTTGTGAGTGATTTGAAGGAGTCTTTCGTGGAGAGAAACCAACAAATTGTGTGTGTTGTGTGGAAATCTGGACCTCTGAAACAGTGGAAGTCACCAAGTATTTATAGGGGTTTAAGAGGTAGAGGTGGAGAGGTAAAACACTCCTAGGAAGCTTCCATAACTCAATTCTGATTGGAGAACCGGATTAGATGAGGTTTATCAAGAAAAGAGTTTGAAACGGAGAAGGAGAGTGATTTCTGCACATCCTGTCGAGGGGATATCTCGCGCGAGATATGATATCTCGTGCGAGATATCTAGTCTGATGACTATTTTGTCCTCTTCAGTTATTCCGTTAGTCAGTTAAGTCCAAAACTAACGAGGTTAGTTAGAAACTTAACGAAACATGCCGAAACTGATATGTTTTCATCAAAACGTAAAAGAGAGACGAAGAGTAGTGTAATCATGTAATTATGTGTTCAGAATGGGGTGTCTACAGTCACCCGCGAATTTGACTATTTTTCTTAGGGAAGTCGCCCGCGATTTGACGTTTTTCTTAGGGAGTCACCCGCGATTTGACGTTTTTCTTAGGTAGTCACCCGCGATGTGACGTTTTTCTTAGGGAGTCACCCGCGAATTTGACTATTTTTCTTAGGGAAGTCGCCCGCGATTTGACATTTTTCTTAGGGAGTCACCCGCGACTTGACGTTTTTCTTAGGGAGTCACCCGCGAATTTGACTATTTTTCTTAGGGAAATCGCCCGCGATTTGACGTTTTTCTTAGGGAGTCACCCGCGATTTGACGTTTTTCTTAGGGAGTCACCCGCGAATTTGACTATTTTTCTTTGGGAAGTCGCCCGCGATTTGACGTTTTTCTTAGGGAGTCACCCGCGATTTGACGTTTTTCTTAGGGAGTCACCCGCGATTTGACGTTTTTCTTAGGGAGTCACCCGCGATCTGACGTTTTTCTTAGGGAGTCATCCGCGAATTTGACTATTTTCTTAGGGAGTCACCCGCGATTTGACGTTTTTCTTAGGGAGTCACCCGCGAATTTGACTATTTTTCTTAGGGAAGTCGCCCGCGATTTGACGTTTTCTTAGGAGTCACTCGCGATTTGACATTTTCTTAGGGAGTCACTCGCGATTTGACGTTTTTCTTAGGGAGTCACCGCGAATTTGACTATTTTTCTTAGGGAAGTCGCCCGCGATTTGACGTTTTTCTTAGGGAGTCACCCCCGATTTGACGTTTTTCTTAGGGAGTCACCCGCGATCTGACGTTTTTCTTAGGGAGTCACCCGTGAATTTGACTATTTTTCTTAGGGAAGTCGCCCGCGATTTGACGTTTTTCTTAGGGAGTCACCCGCGATTTGACGTTTTTCTTAGGGAGTCACCCGCGAATTTGACTATTTTTCTTAGGGAAGTCGCCCGCGATTTGACATTTTTCTTAGGGAGTTACCCGCGATTTGACGTTTTTCTTAGGGAGTCACTCGCGATTTGACGTTTTTCTTAGGGAGCCACCCGCGATTTGACGTTTTTCTTAGGGAGTCACCCGCGATTTGACTTTTTCTTAGGGAGTCACCCGCGATTTGACGTTTTTATTAGGGAGTCACCCGCGATTTGACTGATGCTTTTAGGAAAGGAATTGACTGAGATGTGTTTTCATACCTGCGATGTGCTTACCGGTAGCTGCCGGAGGGACTAATGCTACGGCTGATGATTGAGGCTGCCGGAGGGACTGATATTATGATTTATGTTGCTGGGGATCGATGTAGTTGCCGGATGGACTGATGCTGTTGACGGTGGTCGGGTGCGGGGCGGTCTTTCGTCGACCGTTGACTCTGGTCTGGGACTTTGCATGATGTGACGGGGAATTTTTCTTGCTGGGCAGCGGACTCTTGTTGGCAGTTGACGGTGGGGCTTTCTTTGGTGACGGCTGGCTCTAGGATCTGGGACCTTTTCTGCTGTGATGGGAATTTTGCTTGCTGGGCAGCGGATTCTTGTTGACAGCTTTGGCAGTGGGGCCCTCTTTCGTTCTTTGGCTGTTGGCTTTGGTCTGGGACTGTATTCGCTGTGACGGGGACTTGGTTTGTTGTGACAGGGACTTTGCTTGCTGTGACGGGGGCTTTGCTTGCTGTGACGGGGGCTTTGCTTGCTGTGACGGAGGCTTTGCTTGCTGTGACGGGTTCTCGTTGACGGTTGACGGTGGGGCTATTTGATTTTCGATGCGTCCTGCTGGGGAGATTCAAATAGACACAGACTCTTTGTCTCGGTTTTGCTTTAAGGTATAATCTTTGAGGTCTGCTCAGTTAACTGTTGTACCTGCGGGGAAAACGACACTCGAAACACTACAATATAACTATGCTATTTTGTTAGCGAGGATTAAACTATGTTAGCTTGTTTGCACGAATCTGCCCATTCGAGGGAATGAGGGAAGGAAAGTGTGAATATTGTATTGACAGGTCGGCCTTGCCGAGTTTGTACATGAGATTAGGGAACTGTTTTGGGTAATTGTGTATGACATATGAGGGTTATGAGGGTTCGTATGCATTTGAACTGAATGAATCCCTCTCCCGGGCTTATCTGCAGGCTGGTGGTTTTGGTCATTTGTAGCTTGTGACAAAGTCGGGGCGTGTCTTGGTACAGATTCAGATTGCAGATTGCTGATGTCTGGTGTTAGTCACAAGATGTCGCACGGCTCAGGACTGCTGAGGCACCTTCTGTCGCGTGACACAACAAGTCATGCTGACAAACCCTCCAATCTAGGCTTCCACATTATTTCAAAACTTCTCCCTTTTTGCCTAGGGTATGGAACTCAGTAGCTCCAACATGAGGTATGCCTTTAGTAGCAAATCAATTCCCAAGGGTCGGGGTTATAGAATCAGCCTCTGGAACCGTGCAAGTGCACAAATCATTCTCTTCCTCTGGCCAAGCCCCAGTCTGATACCCAGTCTTACTGTAGTCAACACAATCATGCAACTCAGGGGGAGGTTACTCTTCAAGTTTCAGCCAGTCAGTCGGTGGACAAGACATAGGAGCGATTTATGTGCAGGGGCGTATCTTTCGAATGGTGGGAATAATTTCCGGACTTTCTGTATGACACTCTCGCTTTAGGTTTGACTCTTTTGAGAGAGTATAAGCGTTACAGGGTGTGGAAAGTGTATGGAAGCCCCTGCTGACAGAAATACAGTGTTTAGCTTTATATATCCCTAAAAGTGTAGAGAGGAAGACTTACCGAGACACTTGAAAACTTGTCTTATTCACGATGATCACAAGGCTGCTTAAAACCCTTTAATGATGTTCGGGTTATTCAACCACCAAAGCCGACATGAGCAAATATTCCAATTAATCCTGAGAAGAAGGTCCAATGATATCGAGAATCAAACTCGGTAGGGTAGACAGTGTATGGGAATGGTCCTTGAGGAGACCGAATTTTCTGAGATTTGTTTGTGATTTCGACCGGACCAGATATGGTTGCCTACGTTCCCCTCCTTGGGAGGAGCTCAGGTCGCCGTAGTTCGGGTTTATCCCGAATGAAAAGAGTGAACGGTGAAATTCGAGGGTGTGAGGACCTTTGAAAATTTTAAGAATTGAAAGAACATGTCCTCTTGGAGTGTCAATGGGAGACACGGATGTGAAGCCCCAGTGGGATATCCATGGCAAGTGTTTACAGAGGAGAAACGAAATATGCTCACATGAAACATCGAACGGATGGAATTTGCACAATCTTCGCTTGACGATCCTTTGAGCCGGGATAGGCTTGGCTCTTCTTCAAGCAACAATCTGTTTTAGATCTCGACAATATTGGAATGAAACTGCTATCCGGTAGGGACTGCGACTGGGCTTCGGGATTTCGATCGGTCTTTGGGTAAATTCGGGATATCATGACCTCTTAAAACGAGAGGTCGGCTAGGCTTTTTGCTGACTGAACCTCTAAAGACGAGAGGTTGACTCTTGGGTATGTGTTTGGGATTTCTATGGCGAGGGAATCCATGATTGCATCTTCAATGCCTCTAAGAATGAGAGGTCAATCTTGGCTTTGGCTAAAGGCAAAGGTAAGGGTAATATAAATGTCCTCTAAAATTGAGAGTACGGCTCGGGATTAGTTAAGGTAGATGAGGGGACATCCGTGCTGCTTCTTTATTGGCTCTGAGACTCCCTTTGAGTAACGACCGGGTCCTCTGATTTTTACTTTTGAAAGGGTCACTGGGGACTATGCTCTATTTCTTTTTTTCTTCTTTCTTTTTTTTCTCTTTTTTTTATTTTGCCTCTTTTTTTATATTTTTTTTTGAGAGGAGCATTTCAACTAGTCCTCAGGATGGATCATTGCTTCCGTCGTTCTTGAGCTTGGAGCTGGTCGATCTTTCTTTGAATCATGGGAGTCTCAAAGATAGTCCCTCTTCTTTTGGCGATGGCTACTTGGGTTTCAAATATGCCGATCTTGAACTGAAGGGGTATTATTTAGTGAGGGCGAGGTAACGGTTTTCCTAAGGGTGAAAGGTTTCAACCGTAGCCCCTATCGGATAGTCTGAACGAGATTGAGCTTTCATTGATTTCTTTCGCTTACTTCGCGGGAGATTCGTGCAAATTCATCAAACAACGAGATAGTGAAAGACGAAAGAAGATATGTGAGCACAGGGGATGCGAGATGGAGGAATTGGTAAGCCCCAAATTGGGAAGGATATCAGTCGATTTTCTTGCTCGAATTAATTTAAACATTAGTCATTTCAAAGCATTAGTCGGTGAGCAGCACAAGTGATCATTTCGAATAAGACCGTTTCAATTAAAATGTAATGCGGGTGTGCAAGTTATGTCTCGAGTCTAGCAGGAATAGAAGCAAAAATTTTATTCATTGAAATAAAAGACTCAAAACAAAGGGGTAATAGACTCAAATCATAAAAACAATCATCTATTATCAAAATAAAACCATCTAAGACCCTATGATGCCTGACTGACTGTCTTTTCACATGGGGAAATTTTGAAATTGCTGATGAGGATTATCGGCCACTTTAGGGAAAGCTTTCTCAATTCTTCCTTCATCAACCATCCTTTGAATCAACACTTTTAGAAGGGTGCAATCGTTGGTGGTGTGACCGGGATACTGATGATAGTAAAAATACTTGTTGCAATCCAAATTAGGATTGGGTTTGGTAGGATGGTAATTATCAAGCGGCTTTATCATTCCTCTCTGCATCAATCCATTAAAAGCTTCCTCGGTTGTTATTCCCAAATCATCAAATTCTCGCTTCTTGCGAGGTGGAAACTGACGGAGATTCCGAATATTATTTCCTTCATGGGAACCTATCTCGATTTTCCCTTCGTCAATGAGTTCTAGGATGATCACCCTCAACTGCTTGCATTCCGAGGTAATATGGCCTGGATATTGGTGATAGTAGCAATACTTGCTCGTGTCCAGCTTTACATTGTTATGAAGAGGGACATAATTAACTAGCGGCTGAACCAAACCCCCGCTCACCAAAACTTTGAGAAACTGATTCATGGGCATCCCTAACTCTCCCCAATACTGCTTCTTCTTTTCTGTCTGAGACATCTTTGGAGGGGACACGGGTATTGCCGTCCCTTGCTGGATAGGGTTCACAGCTGGAATAAAAGACATTTGGTTTACAGTCACATATGAGGTCGGTCCTGAATGCTGATCATGTGGGGGTGACAAGCTGAAACCATATGAACTCAATGGTGGTTGTGGAGCACTTCTTTGCAGGAGAACTTGGTCAGGGTGGAATGGCAGTGATCCTTTCTGAGTAAAGTAATGGCATGACCCTTGGGAATCTGGCTGGTATTGGCTCTTCAAATCCAGTTGATCAGGAAAACTGAAAGCTTCAAGGGTCGGTTGTTCATCCTTGATTTGAGTTTGAATCACACGAGGTATCGGGGAGAGAACTTTATCTTGCTCATCTTCAACCACCCCTTTCATTGCATCTCCATTCCCGTAATCAACACTACTGGCTTTAATGATTTCTTCATACGATCCATCTTCATGGCGAATTACCGTAACCCCCCGGATGCGCATTGCTTCCACAAATCTAGCATGAGTCTCTTCCTCTCGAACTTTGGCAATTTGGGCCAGCAATTGAGCCTTACATTCACGAACCATGGCGGCCTCAAGAGCAGCTCGTAACTCTCCTACTGACAGATCATTCAATTCTAGCTGGCCCGAAGTAGGGAGAATTCCAGACTGAGCGGATGGCGTATATTTTGCACCAGACATCTCGGATAGAGGGACAGATAAAAGCTTTACGGCAGATGCTTCGAAGATAGGAACCCAAAGACCATAGAATACCAGAACACGCTCCCAACGTGTCGCCGCTACAGAGGGTAGATATGGGTTTATGAGGTAGGGAAAGAAAAGGAAATACTGGAGAGGGAGAAAAAACGAAGAGAACGGACTCGCGCAAACAAATTATTTATCTTTAAGTAAAAAAATCAGTGGTTTAAATCCAAAGAACGGTTGGGAAAGGCTAATCCTTTATTTACGCAAACTATACCTTGGGGAAACCTAAGGACGCAACGTTCAGATTACACTAAATGTTTTGCATTTGAAATTAATAATAAGTGATGATACCTAATCAAAACCTAACACGACGTGGGACGGACGAGTAGCCCCAATTTCTAGGGAAATTTGGGCAGCATAACGGGTATTCTCGGGGAATTTCCAAGAAAAATCCGGCATGACCTCTCGTTGGTGCATGGTGACAATGCGGCATGATCTCTCGTTTAGGACACGCCACGGGAGTGACATGTCCTCACGCGAAACCATGTTGCGTTGGCAACATGCCCACAAGGTGCGGAGTTTTGAGGAGGGTATAAAGACTCATTTGGAAATTTTAAAAACAACTCATTTTGGTGTAGTTAAAACGTTGTATCAAAAACCAACCGTGGGTAAGGTTTAAGTGTGGTGCTACCTAAACGCACTAGGGGGATGGGTTTGACATTAGGCGCTCAAGCGTAGGCGAATATTATCACCGTCTGCGATGCCGTCAATCGCACCCGAGGTTCTAAAGCTATGTGACGTAGTGTGCGGATGACTATATTCTCTTATTTACAAAAAACCAAATTTTTTATTTATTTATTATTTTTTTATTTAAGAAAAAGAAAACACACACTCTCTTAGGAAGAAAAAAGGAACAACAGTCAGCTGAGCAATCTTTCTCTTGATTCAAGGGACTGCCCTCAAACCAGAACTTGAAACCTGTCCAGTGACTACTCTTGTCGCGTGACACAGAACAACATGGGACAAGGCTGTCGCACGACCAAGAGAGTCACTGAACCAGACCCTGCAAAACTGATATTAGCCCCTGCCTCTCCTTGGCAAGGGATGAGACCAACCAGTAAAGCAACACATATAAACCACAAACAACACACAAAAGGCCTACAAGTTGTAAGATCTCATAAAATGCATGTATCGCACATGATTATCAAGGATGCACATAAAATGAATACATTGGATGTCTAAACGAACGAAAGCATGACCCTCTTATTTTTTTTTGAAAAAAACAGGTTTTCAAAAAGCATGTCCCCAGCGGAGTCGCCACTGAATGTGCGCTCGCCGAAATTGAAAATAAGGAGTCACCACGCCATGCTTTGAGAGGTGCACTTTGAAAAACCTTTTGAAAGAGAACGGGTTCGGGGGTCAGGTTACGTGTTGGGAAGAACCGAGAGTTCACCCAACACGCCTCGTCCGTAGACGAGTCTTTCTAATTTAGACATCCAAATAATTCGAGAAAATATGCAAACAATGATAATGAACAAATGCGATAAACATGAATTTTTATTGAATAGATGAGATCATTACAATTTGTAGACCAATTGTTCAAGGAGGCCACATCCCATTACAGCAGTAATAACAGATTACAAATGAAAACAAGTTCTCTGCATAGGACTACTTATGTCGCGTGACACAGGACTCCTCATGTCCAAATGTGTCGCGTGACACCAATAGTTACTTTGCAGAAACTCAC
The DNA here is from genome assembly GCA_022495995.1 of Adenophora triphylla var. japonica. Lineage (NCBI taxonomy): Eukaryota > Viridiplantae > Streptophyta > Magnoliopsida > Asterales > Campanulaceae > Adenophora > Adenophora triphylla. Next base: position 145,284 of record JAFEMH010001099.1, read on the forward strand.
AGCAGACCAATCACAGAGATCTACAGATGAACAAAACACCAATATAAACTAGATCTAATCAACTAAACAGGCTAAATACAACTAAGAGTTAAACTAACGAGGTAAGACAACTTACAACTGAAACATAGTCCCTGCAGATGGTCATGACATGTCGCGTGACACAGGACTTCCACCGTCCAAGTGTGTCGCGTGACATAGTAGTACCATCTGCAGGTACCTTACAGATTGAGAGCCAGATTCACCAGATCCACAATTCAATCAAACAATTATACTAGAACCAATCAAAATAGCATGAAATAGATACGAATCAACCAAAGGAGTGTGGATATGGGAGATCCACACTCCCTTGATGTCCAAATTGCAATAGAAAATAGATCACATCATAAGCAAGCAATTGGATTCAAACAAACACAATTTAAACAGAGAGATTGCAGTTGTCACTTGATAATCCGAGGCAGATGAAGCCTGATTATCAAGTGGAGAAGGAGGAAGAGCAATTAGACAAGTAGAAGAGAGAGAGAGAGAGAGAGAGAGAGAGAGTTACCCTTGTAGTCCTCAACTCTTACACCAAGTTAGGTGTAGGAGCCTTCGATTTAGCTTCTGGAGAGGAGATTCAACACGAACTCAGATCTGGATTGGGAGATTCATGGTGTTTGAGGAAGTAGGGGAGAAATTGGATTGAAGAGAGATGAGAGGTGAGGGAATTGGAAGGGAATTGGGTAGTTTTGGTGAGGGAGGAGGAGAGGGAGAGTTTCTGGAGCAATTTGGGCAGAGTAGCTTTAGGGAGTCGAAAATCGGATCTAAAACTGAGAGGGGTAGGGTCTTATTTATAGCTGCAGTTAGTGGCCTCAATGTGTCGCACGGCATAACTTAACTACTTTCCATGCCTCGACTTGTCGCGTGACACAAGGTGACCATAACCGTTTTTGGCGCCAAATCTGGTTCTGGAACCTTCTTGGATAATTCCTAAAAAGTCCAAAACAGATTTATTCCTTTTAGATCCCTTAGCCTGAGTAAAGTACAAACAAGTACTTCCTTCGCGTGAAACTTATGAAATGTTTTCGGAAGTCTCGGGATGGACCGGGAATTTACCAAAACGCCCCTCAATGCAATTTTATTATATTAAAATGCATCTGGAGAGGTCGCGAATTGGATTGGCATACTTACACCAAGAGATCTACAAGCATTAACTACCTCAACATATCGGTCGTAGGTTTGACGCAAGGTTTCGTTGGATTTTCTGTTGAAGTTGTTGTAGGATCTTTCAACAGCATATAATTTGCTTTCCTTGCATTCGTCATCACCTTCGAGGTAGCTCTCTATGGCATCCCACATCTGCTTAGCGGTTTTGAGGTACATCACCTCTGAAGAGTGGAAACTGGAAGGGTTCCTGAAATGATGTGCCTTGCCTTGCTGTCCAAGGCAGCTAATCTCTTCTCTTCATCCGACCACTCATCTTTAGGCTTTTTGACTTCTGGAGTTTCTGTATTGGTGGTTGCATCAGTGTTGGCCTTCATGGGAACAAACGGGCCATTGATTACGCACTCCACCAGCATCTCATCAATTGTTTCCAAATGAATGAGCATTCTGCACTTCCAGATGTCGAAGTGGTCTTCGTCCAAGATTGGAATGTGTGAATAGTTAACAGTAGTCATTGTCTTTGTGTTTGCCATATTGAATCGGCACACAAGCTGTTAAGCTTGAAAAACAGTGGTTTTAAAATGTGTTTGCTCTGATACCACTTGTTGGTCCCAAAGGTGGCAACAAGGGTGAAAATACAGCTAGAGGGGGGGTGAATAGCTGTTTCAAATTTTTTGCCCTCGATTTAAAATTAAACCTCTAAGCTTACAAAACCTCTTGCAGTGTATAAGAGACTGCAAGTAGAGTTGTAAAATGCACAGCGGAATATTTGAAGATACAAGCGGTTTTGGAGAGGCGATTTTGATAAGCGATTTTAGTGCAATTTTCTGAGCAGTTGTAAAACTGAAAGTGAGGTTTGACAATGTTAACTCCAAAAACAATTTCACAATAATGGATAACTATAAAGATCAAACAGAGATAAAGAAAGATAATCAGTAAGCACAAGAAATATAAATGCAGAAAGTAAGAACACAATATTTGGAGTGGTTCAATCGATAAACGATCTACGTCCACTACCAAGATGGTTAGTCTTGGATTTCTAAGAGAGATTTTATATTGAGTATGAGAGATTACAAAGTACAATGAGTAATACTCAGATCTAAAATCTTTTCTATGAAGAACAAATCCTAAGACTATAACCAGTGTATCTCAAGTGATTAATCTATGTGATTAAACAAGTGAGGTGTGTGTGTGAGAACAAGATCAAGGCTCTTTAAATCTTTGAGATGTAGAGCACAATGATTCTTGATGTGTATAAGGCTTGATTTCTGGGCTGGGGAATATTTCTTGAAGGTTGAAGATGAAGATTCAAAGGACTTAGAATTTCTGGGCAGAGCTTCAACTTCTTATGAACTCACAGCAATTTCTCAAGTTTCAAGCAATCTTCAAATGATGAAGGTTGGGGGTATTTATACCCAAGCATCAGGAATATAGCCGTTGGACACAGCTATTGTAAGGACAGTCCTTGATGCTTTCCCATTGGTCCACAGCAACCACTTTTGTCCTTTGGAACTGTTGTTGCAGGTAAAGCTGATCAGGCTCCAGCTGCAAGCAATGAGGTTAGGACACTTGTCACCTTTTCAAGATCCTTGCAGATCTTGTCTGAAATGTAGTCACGTGACAAGATATGGTGGTTGACATTTGATATTGCTGATGTGGATTCCAACGGTCAATGAGGTTCACTTCAAGTCTCCTCATTGGAGCGGTTCTGGTGTGCATGCAGTTTGATATATGCGGTTCCACCAGGAGCGGTTGCAAGGTGCGGTCAAAGTACTAGAAATGCACAAGTGCGGTTCACTAAGGTTGTTGCACTGAGGAGTTCAAGAAGCGGTTTCAAAGAGGAATTACACAAGCGGTTCTGCAAGTGCGGTTCTGAAGAGCGGTTTTGAGACAACTTGAACTGCAACCCTCAGATCCAATGATTCTTGTGCCAGTCTTCAAGCCTAAATTTAACCTATTCTATAAAATGGACTTTAGCTAAAAAATTGAAGTCTAAGCTTCATTACATAGGGTCCTAAAGTCCTTAAAATAGACAGGAGGTTATGGTATCAATCAAATCTAATACAAAATAGGAGGGTTAAAATATGCATACCCAACATCCTCATACACGACATAACCTCAGTCAGAGGACATCACATGTCCTCATTCACGACACAACCTCAGTCAGAGGATATCACACGTCCTCATACACGACACAACTTCACTCTCAGGACACCACCACGTCCTCCTACACCACAAACACATCTTTTCATAAGATTACTTCACCATTTCTGAACTACGATCAGGCTTGATTCCCATACGGGATACGTAGGAATCCTGTCAAAGGGTCCAACCAACTGACCTAAACGGTCACCCCAGGACACCGACAAGTCCACATCACCCCAGGGCACCGCCGCGTCCAGCCAACTGTCCTAAGCGGTCACACAACAGGACATCACCACGTCCTCACAGCCGACCCAAGCGGTCATCCCACAGGACACCACCACGTCCGAATACGCGACAACTTCACCATTTCCGAACTATGATCAGGCTTGATCCCCACTCGGGATACGTAGGAATCCTATCAAAGGGGTCCAGCCAGCTAACCCAAGCGGTCACACATCATGGACACCGACACGTCCACTTCACCTTAGGACACCACCACGTCCTCACAAACCGACCAACACGGTCACCTTCTCTCTCCCAACAAGCGATCCTGATCGGGACCCTTATCTTATCGACGACCCCACTTCCTTCATAAGTGACGTTGTCGAGGGGCTTCTGTAAGTACCCCAATCTGGATCGCTCCCTATCCGACGCACGAGAAACACCGCGGACTCACACGAATGTGATCCCAAAGACCCATAACCTTCAAAAGCCCCAAAACCACCAACCAAACCAAGGTAGGACCCTTCGAGATAAAATAATACAAAAAGGACTTTTTGGAAATTACGAAAAATAGTCAGCCTGCATAATGGTCCGCACGGACCATTTTATACACAGACATCATAATTACAAAATCCTCTTAAAGTCCACAATATTCCCTTAAATTCAGGAAAACCAAAAATTTGGTTTTCCTAGAACAAGCCGTGCGGACCATTTTGCACATTTTCCAAGCTTATAAATAGAGGGCTCCCCTTCTCATTTTCTTCACACCTCCATTCTCTCCTCTCTCCCCCCAGCCTTCAGGCTCCCCTCTAAGTCCTTTCGAGGCAATCCCGGTCCCTTTCGGTTACTTCTGGGGCCTTCCGAGGCCCTGTCGAGCGCTCTCGAGATGCTCCCGAGGCATCTCGAAGTGCTCCCGAGGCATCCTGAAGCCCTGTTGGTCCATTTCGAGCCATTCCGGTTTATCCCGAGGCAATCCCGAAGCCCTGCCGGACAATCCCAAGGCAAGCCGAACCTCTGCCCGAGTACAACCAACAATCCTGAGGCAACCCGAAGCAAGACAAACCTCTGCCCGAGTACAACCAACAATCTCGAGGCATCCCGAGGCATGCCGAACCTCTGCCCAAATCAAAACAGCAATCCCGACGCACGCCGAACCTCTGCCCGAGTCAACCTAACACTCTCGAGGCACGCCGAACCTCTGCCCGAGGACACACCTAGCACTCCCGAGGCACGCTGAAGCTCTGTCCGCAGACACCGGTACATCCCGAAGCAATCCCAGTCCAACCCGGAGCACTATTCACACTCAAACACTATTCCCAAGCGGAAGATAGACACGAACCAACATTGGTAAGGCCTCCTTCTAATACTATTTCAATTAATTTCAATATATAGCATACAATGTAGACATCATATTAAGCATGCATTTTTAAAAGCACATGCACACACACAACTTTTAAAGAAAGAGGGGTATCTAAAGACTCGTGTATACGAGGCGACTCGGGTGAGCTTTGCTATTCTCTTCCCGAGGCGTAACCTGACCTCCGAACTCAAAATATCATCACACAACAACCTTTTTAAAACAAAGCATTTTTTCAATGTTTTGGGCTATATCAAAACGGCGTGGCAACTCCTCCAAACAAACGCAGCTACACCTCCCGACGAAATTGCGAGATGCCGGGGCCCGCGCAGCCGGATTCGGGTAATTTCAGCTATGCACATACTAGCTCATGTGTCAACATACATATCGAGAGAATATATGCAATCAAAACTACTATAATAATTTTTTCCATCGATTCTTTGGAGTAATTGTTCTTTATTGGGAAGAAGATAACCGTCTCCTTTGGTATGGTCATTTAGCATTTTGTAGTTGACTACCATTCTCTTTTTTCCTATTTTTTGCTCTGAGTGTTTATTTACCATGCACGCCTCCCCCAAATCAATCGCAAGGCAAACACGCCTCCCAAAATCAAAACACAAGGCAAGCAAGCCTCCCACAAGTCTCAAACACCAGGTTCATACTCCTGAACCAAACCCCAGTCAGAGGACATCACACGTCCTCATGCATGACACAACCTCAGTCAGAGGACATCACACGTCCTCATACACGACACAAACTTATGTCAGAGGACATCACACGTCCTCATACACGAAACAACCTCAGTCCGAGGACATCACACGTCCTCATACACGAAACAACCTCAGTCAGAGGACATCACACGTCCTCTGTTGGTCCCAAAGGTGGCAACAAGGGTGAAAATACAGCTAGAGGGGGGGTGAATAGCTGTTTCAAATTTTCGCCCTCGATTTAAAATTAAACCTCTAAGCTTACAAAACCTCTTGCAGTATATAAGAGACTGCAAGTAGAGTTGTAAAATGCACAGCGGAATATTTGAAGATATAAGCGGTTTTGGAGAGGCGATTTTGATAAGCGGTTTTAGTGCAATTTTCTGAGCAGTTGTAAAATTGAAAGTGAGGTTTGACAATGTTAACTCCAAACACAATTTCACAATAATGGATAACTATAAAGATCAAACAGAGATAAAGAAAGATAATTAGTAAGCACAAGAAATATAAATGCAGAAAGTAAGAACACAATATTTGGAGTGGTTCAATCGATAAACGATCTATGTCCACTACCAAGATGGTTAGTCTTGGATTTCTAAGAGAGATTTTATATTGAGTATGAGAGATTACAAAGTACAATGAGTAATACTCAGATCTAAAATCTTTTCTATGAAGAACAAATCCTAAGACTATAACCAGTGTATCTCAAGTGATTAATCTATGTGATTAAACAAGTGAGGTGTGTGTGTGAGAACAAGATCAAGGCTCTTTAAATCTTTGAGATGTAGAGCACAATGATTCTTGATGTGTATAAGGCTTGATTTCTGGGCTGGAGAATATTTCTTGAAGGTTGAAGATGAAGATTCAAAGGACTTAGAATTTCTGGGCAGAGCTTCAACTTCTTATGAATTCACAGCAATTTCTCAAGTTTCAAGCAATTTTCAAATGATGAAGGTTGGGGGTATCTATACCCAAGCATCAGGAATATAGCCGTTGGATACAGCTGTTGTAAGGACAGTCCTTGATGCTTTTCCATTGGTCCACAGTAACCACTTTTGTCCTTTGGAACTGTTATTGTAGGTAAATCTGATCAGGCTCTAGCTGCAAGCAATGAGGTTAGGACACCTGTCACCTTTTCAAGATCCTTGCAGATCTTGTCTGAAATGTAGTCACGTGACAAGATATGGTGGTTGACATTTGATATTGCTGACGTGGATTCCAACGGTCAATGAGGTTCACTTCAAGTCTCCTCATTGGAGCGGTTCTGGTGTACATGCAGTTTGATATATGCGGTTCCACCAGGAGCGGTTGCAAGGTGCGATCAAAGTACTAGAACTGCACAAGTGCAGTTCACTAAGGTTGTTGCACTGAGGAGTTCAAGAAGCGGTTTCAAAGAGGAATTACACAAGCGGTTCTGCAAGTGCGGTTCTGAAGAGCGATTTTGAGACAACTTGAACTGCAACCCTCAGATCCAATGATTCTTGTGCCAGTCTTCAAGCCTAAATTTAACCTATTCTATAAAATGGACTTTAGCTAAAAAATTGAAGTCTAAGCTTCATTACATAGGGTCCTAAAGTCCTTAAAATAGACAGGAGGTTATGGTATCAATCAAATCTAATACAAAATAGGAGGGTTAAAATATGCATACCCAACATCCTCATACACGACATAACCTCAGTCAGAGGACATCACATGTCCTCATTCACGACACAACCTCAGTCAGAGGATATCACACGTCCTCATACACGACACAACTTCACTCTCAGGACACCACCACGTCCTCCTACACCACAAACACATCTTTTCGTAAGATTACTTCACCATTTCTGAATTACGATCAGGCTTGATTCCCATACGGGATACGTAAGAATCCTGTCAAAGGGTCCAGCCAACTGACCTAAACGGTCACCCCAGGACACCGACAAGTCCTCATCACCCCAGGGCACCGCCGCGTCCAGCCAACTGACCTAAGCGGTCACACAACAGGACATCACCACGTCCTCACAGCCGACCCAAGCGGTCATCCCACAGGACACCACCACGTCCGAATACGCGACAACTTCACCATTTCCGAACTATGATCAGGCTTGATCCCCACTCGGGATACGTAGGAATCCTATCAAAGGGGTCCAGCCAGCTAACCCAAGCGGTCACACATCATGGACACCGACACGTCCACTTCACCTTAGGACACCACCACGTCCTCACAAACCGACCAACACGGTCACCTTCTCTCTCCCAACAAGCGATCCTGATCGGGACCCTTATCTTATCGACGACCCCACTTCCTTCATAAGTGACGTTGTCGAGGGGCTTCTGTAAGTACCCCAATCTGGATCGCTCCCTATCCGACGCACGAGAAACACCGCGGACTCACACAAATGTGATCCCGAAGACCCATAACCTTCAAAAGCCCCAAAACCACCAACCAAACCAAGGTAGGACCCTTCCGAGATAAAATAATACAAAAAAGACTTTTTGGAAATTACGAAAAATAGTCAGCCTGCATAATGGTCCGCATGGACCATTTTATACCCAGACATCATAATTACAAAATCCTCTTAAAGTCCACAATATTCCCTTAAATTCGGGAAAACCAAGAATTTGGTTTTCCTAGAACAAGCCGTGCGGACCATTTTGCACATTTTCCAAGCCTATAAATAGAGAGCTCCCCTTCTCATTTTCTTCACACCTCCATTCTCTCCTCTCTCCCCCAGCCTTCAGGCTCCCCTCTAAGTCCTTTCGAGGCAATCCCGATCCCTTTCGGTTACTTCTGAGGCCTTCCGAGGCCCTGTCGAGCGCTCTCGAGATGCTCCCGAGGCACCTCAAAGTGCTCCCGAGGCATCCTGAAGCCCTGTTGGTCCATTTCGAGCCATTCTGGTTTATCCCGAGGCAATCCCGAAGCCCTGCCGGACAATCCCGAGGCAAGCCGAACCTCTGCCCGAGTACAACCAACAATCCTAAGGCATCCCGAAGCAAGACAAACCTCTGCCCGAGTACAACCAACAATCTCGAGGCATCCCGAGGCACGCCGAACCTCTGCCCAAATCAAAATAGCAATCCCGATGCACGTCGAACCTCTGCCCGAGTCAACCTAACACTCCCAAGGCACGCCGAACCTCTGCCCGAGGACACACCTAGCACTCTCAAGGCACGCCGAAGCTCTGTCCGCAGACACCGGTACATCCCGAAGCAATCCCAGTCTGACCCGGAGCACTATTCACACTCAAACACTATTCCCAAGCGGAAGATAGACAAAACCAACATTGGTAAGGCCTCCTTCCAATACTATTTCAATTAATTTCAATATATAGCATACAATGTAGACATCATATTAAGCATGCATTTTTAAAAGCACATACACACACACACAACTTTTAAAGAAAGAGGGGTATCGAAAGACTCGTGTATACGAGGCGACTCGGGTGAGCTCTGCTATTCTCTTCCCGAGGCGTAACCTGACCTCCGAACTCAAAATATCATCACATAACAAACTTTTTAAAACAAATCCTTTTTTCAATGTTTTGGGCTATATCAAAACGGCGTGGCAACTCCTCCAAACAAACGCAGCGACACCTCCCGACGAAATTGCGAGATGCCGGGGCCCGCGCAGCCGGATCCGGGTAATTTCAGCTGTGCACATACTAGCTCATGTGTCAACATACATATCGAGAGAATATATGCAATCAAAACTACTATAATAATTTTTTCCACCGATTCTTTGGAGTAATTGTTCTTTATTGGGAAGAAGATAACCGTCTCCTTTGGTATGATCATTTAGCATTTTGTAGTTGACTACCATTCTCTTTTTTCCTATTTTTTGCTCTGAGTGTTTATTTACCATGAAGGCTGGAGAGAAGTGAGGACTTCTAGTTTTTCTAATTACTTTTAGTTCTAATAACTCATCAATTTGTTTTTTGAATTCTTCACGGTCTTGTGGGGAGTATTTCATAGGCTTTGCTTTTATAATTTTATTAGGATCTAATAATTCTATGTGTGCTATAAATTTATTCTTATTTATTCGTTCATCTAGAGGATGTTCAGAAGAACAGACTCTTTCGAGTAAGCTTTCTATATTTTGTGATGAATAAATTCTTTCAAGAGGGTCTTCATCCTCATCCTCCTCTTCCCCCTCAATATGCAACGAGGATAATAACTCCCATAATAAGGGAATTTGCATTAGCAAAAACATAGAGACACCAGTCTCAAAAACTCCTATAGAGATTATAGTATCTCATAATAAGAGCATAATTACGCCTCTTGAAGGTATTTTCCTCCCAAAAGGAAATCCAACCCAGTCTTTGGAAAATAAGACTATGGGGGAAATCTCATTTTCACCCCAAACCAAAAAGGCCTCTAAATACTATGTTCTTTATTCAGGCCCTAACCAAGGTATCTATACCGAATGGGCAAAAATTACACCATTAATATCCAATAACCATCATCAATCATTCAATAACCCTGAAGAAGCCCAGAAAGCTTTCTTTTCCTATAGAAAAACTTTGAGCCTAAATGAACAAAAAACATATAGCCAAATGATATAGTCAAAATCACCCATTAACAACTTTTTACCAAGTAGAAACCACAGGAGATATCACCCTTGGAAATAACTTTTGTAGGCTATATGAACCATTCACTCAATATAAAGTAACTTTCACTTTTCATAAAAATGACATAGCAAAGTATTAAAAAAATAAACAAAGCATATTTCCATGGTCAAGAAGGCTTTCTAGCAAGTAAAAAATTAGGAATAACACTTCCAACACCTAATCCTGAAAATGTTACACCTATCACAGACTCTGAAAGCTATAACATTTCCACTTCTTTTAAGGGGGAAGAGGAGGATGGGGATGAAGACCCTCTTGAAAGAATTTATTCATCACAAAATATAGAAAGCTTACTCGAAAGAGTCTGTTCTGAACATCCTCTAGATGAAATTATAAAAGCAAAGCCTATGCAATACTCCCCACAAGACCGTGAAGAATTCAAAAAACAAATTGATGAGTTATTAGAACTAAAAGTAATCAGAAAAACTAGAAGTCCTCACTTCTCTCCAGCCTTCATGGTAAATAAACACTCAGAGCAAAAAAGAGGAAAAAAGAGAATGGTAGTCAACTATAAAATGCTAAATGACCATACCAAAGGAGACGGTTATCTTCTTCCCAATAAAGAACAATTACTCCAAAGAATCGGTGGAAAAAATTATTATAGAAGTATTGATTGCAAGTCAGGATTTTGGCAAGTAAGGCTAACTGAAAGCTCTGTTGAGCTTACAGCTTTCACCTGTCCTCAAGGACAATTTGAATGGATAGTAATGCCTTTTAACTTAAAACAAGCACCCTCCATATTTCAAAGACATATGGATGAAAGCTTATCAAATGATTTTTCTAACTACTGTGCAGTATATGTAGATGATATTATTGTTTTTTCAAAAATAGAAAAACAACATGAAGAACATGTTAATAATGTTTTGCAAAGATGCCTAGATCATGGCATTGTTCTAAGTAAGAAAAATGCCCAATTATTTAAAACCCAAATAAACTTTTTAGGCCTTACTATTGAGCGCGGCAAACTTGTGCTACAAAAACATAACATATCAGAATTCATATAAGTGAATTTCCTAATCAATTACAAGACAGAAAAACGAATATAGAGATATTCGAAGAAAAAACATTTTCTTATTTCATTTTCTGCTCCCCTTCATACATTATACAAATCCTTCTTATTAGGAGAAGGAAGACCGGACTTAGAAGCTTATTATGCTTCGGACTTGAAAAAATTAAAAAAGGCAAAGGACTTGTGGTCCCATAAGATAAAAAGATAAGAGATATAGGACACGTAGGTCCAAAAAAAATGGGTGCGTAGACCCCTTTACATAATTTTTTTCTTAAAGATTCCTTTAGCCGACGCTAGAAGACATCCAAAAAAGGAGTCAGTGGATGTCATCTCAGCATCTTTTCCTTTCATCTTTCTTGACTTTTGTTTATGCAGTATATGCACATGTGATCTGTTGGAGAAACATCACACCAGTGTCTTTTTGTCTGTTCTGAGACTTTGAGTTTTCCATCCAGGAAGTTGGCTTCGTTCATAGCAATATTTTCTAATTCTTATGGCGTAATTACATTGGGAAAATTAGAGATTACTACAACTTTGTCATTGTAATAATTAATTTGTTTTTTGAATTATTCACGGTTTTGTGGGGAGTATTGCATAGGCTTTGCTTTTATAATTTTATTATGATCTAATAATTCTATGTGTGCTGTAAATTTATTCTTATTTATTCGTTCATCTAGAGGATGTTCAGAACAGACTCTTTCGAGTAAGCTTTCTATATTTTGTGATGAATAAATTCTTTCAAGAGGGTCTTCATCCTTATCCTCCTCTTCCCCCTCAAAAGAAGTGGAAATGTTATAGCTTTCAGAGTCTGTGATAGGTGTAACATTTTCAGGATTAGGTGTTGAAAGTGTTGTTCCTAATTTTTTACTTGCTAGAAAGCCTTCTTGACCATGGAAATATGCTTTGTTTATTTTTTTAATACTGATTGCTATGTCATTTTTATGAAAAGTGATATTATCTTTACATTGAGCGAAAGGTTCATATAGTCTATAAAAGTTATTTCCAAGGGTGATATCTTATGTGGTTTCTACTTGGTATAAAGTTGGGATCACGAAGGTGACTCCACTTATTTGCACTTGTATTTGTTCTGTAACTTTATCCATAGTCATGATTTCATCATTCGCTATCCTAGCTTTAATGGGGCTTTTGGTCTGGACCCAGAATTCTTTTGATACGACCAGCTTATTTGCTGTGCACATACTAGCTCCTGTGTCAATATACATATCGAGAGAATATTTCTTGTATCCTCTAAAATAAAAATATCCTTTTATGTAAATGCTATTAGGATATAAATTTATGAATTCCTTTTTTAGGGGTTTCTTGTATTTCATCTATCTTTCTTTTTCCTTTTTATTGGTTTAATAGATTAACAATTTCTTTGTTGCATTCGCATTTCTCAATTTTCTCAGTTAGTTGAGAAATTTGTTTCTTTATTTCAGCAATAATAGAAGCAGATGCTTTCTCAATATGTTGCTCAAAATGATTTTGTGGTCATTTTCTAATTGCCTGAATCGGTATTCCATTTTGACCATTTCTTCATAGACTCGGTCTATCTTTCCTTGATGGGTCATTAAACCTTTTCGTCTATTCTTTGGACGGTTTCAAGGATTTTATTTATTGTTTCTATATTAGTTGTAACAACTTTCTTTTCAAGATCTGTAATCTATTGTTCTAAGGATTTTATCTTTCCTTCTATTTGGGAAGGATCTACAGTGGTTTTTTCATTTAGCAAAGATAATAGTTTTTCATTACTATTGTCTTCAGGATTATCTTTATAAAAGGATGTTTTTATCCCTAAGGTTTTACAGATGAAATTACACATAATGTATATATTTTCGGTTACTGCATTTATATTATTTAATTGTTTGATACATCCATCAATGCCTTTTCCTCCTGAGAAAAGATAATCTGGATCTCCTCTCGATACATTTTGTATTTGTAATCCTGTGTATTTCTTTTTATGATATATATGAGGATAATCCTTATAATTAGACATCTAACTGATTTTCGGCTATATTTATTCTTCTAGACACAGTATATAAGTCGTCTGTGGGAGGCAGTCCATATTTGCGACTAAGGTTTTGTATTTTCTTATCTATTTCATGTTTATTGAAGAAAGGTATCTCTATTAATCCATTGGTATCCTTTATGTCTAGAGGGTATTCTCTAGTACTAATACAAGTTATACATGTATTCTTTCTAGATTTTAAAAACTTTGAGATGATATTTCTCTTTTTAAAAACATCTGAAGGCAAAAGGTTAACTTCAGTTTTTTCTATTAAGAAAAAATGTTTTTTCTTCGAATATCTCTATATTCAGTCTTGAGTTAAGCTCGACACAAAGACCTAGAAGCAATCTGCGGGATAGTTGTTCAACTATTGGCAAGGAGGCCTCGAAGCCTTACCCCCACTTATCATAACAAAACCTTTCAAGGTAATTTCTTATCAAAATGTGTTCTTGGACTGATTTACATTATGCTAATATAGAATATTTAAACTATATGATTAGATACATGAAATTAAAATATCATCTTACTGAAAAATACGGATATAATAGTCTTATCACTAGATTTATTATGATTTTGAAGAATGCATTGCATGTGAATGTGCATTCATTCATCAGAAAAGAATAGCTAAGAGTTATCTCAAACAGGTACAGCAATTTTATAACAAAATGGAAAAATTGAACTAAATATTGCAGACTTTTAGTCTAAGAAAAGAACCCCCAAAATTGGTATCAGAGCCTGTACCCTCATAAGTATAAGTTAAGGTCCATGTCAGACCAAGAGATAAGTTCAGAAAAATCTCATGAAAATGAGAGTTATGAACAAATATTTGATGAAGAAGGATATTATGGTCAAGATATAACTCTCGACGAACATCTTCTCCACCAAATAGAAAAACTGAACTTAACCTTTTGCCTTCAGAGGTTTTTAAAAAGAGAAATATCATCTCAAAGTTTTTAAAATCTAGAAAGAATACATGTATAACTTGTATTAGTACTAGAGAATACACTCTAGACATAAAGGATACCAATGGATTAATAGAGATACATTTCTTCAATAAACAGGAAATAGATAAGAAAATACAAAACCTTAGAAATAATGAAGAAAGAAAATCCATAGGGTTCATCCACATAGGAACAATTAAAATTATGATAAAATCCACTTTTAATACAGGAATAGATTCCCCACTAAAAGTAGCCCTCTTAGATAGGAGAATTAAAAACCCTGCTGAAGCTATCTTTGGGGGAATACAAGGAAACTTAGCCTATGGCAAAATAATGTTTTCATGTAGTCCCAATATAGGAGTCTCTTTAAAAGACAAAGAGATAAATCAAATCTTATGTCTTGCACATAAATTTGAAAGAAATGACCTAATGAATCAAGGAAATCATCCTTATACCATAACTTACAAGATAGGATATACTTTGTCCAATTCCCATCATAGTATGGAATTTAAGACAAACAAAAGAATAGATATAGATGAAATTTTCAAAATTATTCAAAAAATATCTACTATACCTACTAAAGAACTAACTCCTTTACTGGACACCTGGACTATGGATCTGAATAATAACAACAGACGGATTCTAGGACAGAAACCAAAATTAATTGTTCTAGAAGAACAAAATGAAGAACCCAGTAAGAGATCTTTTTCCAGGGTCCTTAGTCGCAAATATGGACAGCCTCCCACAGACGACTTATATACTGTGTCTAGAAGAATAAATATAGCCACAAATCAATTAGATGTCTAATTATAAGGATTATCCTCATATATATCATAAAATGAAATACATAGGATTACAAATAAAAATGTATCGAGAGGAGATCCAGATTATCTTTTCTCAGGAGGAAAAGGCATTGCTGGATGTATCAAATAATTAAATAATATAAATGCAGTAACCGAAAATATACACATTATGTGTAATTTCATCTGTAAAACCTTAGGGGTAAAAACATCCTTTTACAAAGATAATCCTGAAGACAATAGTAATGAAAAACTATTATCTTTGCTAAATGAAAAAACCACTGTAGATCCTTCCCATATAGAAGGAAAGATAAAATCCTTAGTGTTGGTGTAATGCCCTAGGCCTATGGTTGATAGACTTATGTGTTGACATTATTTATTATTATATGAAATGTTTATCATTTGATTATTATATGTTTTGCATGTTTGTTTATAATAATCTCCGTCCCTAATTATTATGTGAATAATTAGTATAAATGTTAATGGATAATCATATGATGATTATATGCATGGAGATGCACATTAAATTTATGGGTACTTGTTAGAGAATAAGTGACTGGACTTGACCCGCATGAGATTTATGTCATGATCAAATGTCATAATTAAATATCATAAGGTCGCTTCATTTAGTCCCTAGACCTGAGATTATCATGACCTTGCATATGATGAAAGTCATGTTTGATTTTAGTCAAACGATATCTTAACACGATATTTATAAAGGCTAATTTTGGCATGATCGGATTCATGATGGGAAGGATGATAAATCAAGATGGAATTTGTCCCTCGAAAGAGAGATGTTTTGCTTGGGCCCCTCGATGAGTGATAATGATGAAAGTGTATGGCCATACCCCAATGCGATTGGATTATCATTATACTCAAGATCGAGAAAGCATTGAACAAGTACAAGTTGACAAGGACCATGACTTGTGTTCAATATAACATCGTGAGACAAAGGGAGAAATGGAAGTGTACCATTGGAAACGTGAACTCTTACGTTATATTATTTGGGTAGACATAATGGCTTGCTAGAGTCCGCTTATGTCTTATGAGGGTCGATATGATCGAGCTCATTGCCAACATAATATAATCCTATTGGGTCACACACAATTAGAATGAATTTGATAAACCAAGGGAAGAATGATTGAGAAACTCTTTATCAGTCTTGCTTGGTCGTGCGACAGAACCAGTCCATGGGACTCGTCTGGTCGTGCGACGCAACAAGACCTCAGAGGCGGTTTGAAGACTGGTTTCCTAATTTGATTAGGAAACATATTCCATACTAATGTAGTATAAATATGAAGGTCTGTCAACCCAAAAACTCTAGCCGAAATTCTAAAAGGAAAAACACAATATTCTCAATATTCTTCCAAGGTTTAAAGGATCTAGCAATCTTCAAGAAAAGTTCTTGGATTCATTCAAAGGTGTGGATACCGAAATAGGGTCTTCGCTCATTCATTGATCAAGGCCTAGAGTTCAAGTAATCTGAAGAACGAAGTTTGTGATTTGAAATCACATTGTTAAATCGTTCGATAGCTCAAGAACGGAAAGCGTTCAAGGTTGGTTTTATCTATCTCATAGTATTCAAATTAATTGTATAGAATGGATCCTAGGCTCCTTGGGTTTTATGTTATTAGATGCTTAATTCCGCTGCGCATGGACCCGTAAAACCCAACAGTGGTATCAGAGCCCCGTTCGTATCATTAAGATTGAATTAACATGCTAGAAAAGTGATATAAATTGGTTATATGTTCTTTTACTTGTTTTGTATGCGATAGATTGATTTTTTTTGAAACAATATGCCTAAGTCGTGTTCTAATGATATTTAATTAAATCTGTTAAAAGTTGTTTACATGATTTAATTGCTCTGTGATTTAGAATTGATGTAATCTGCAAATCTGGTATCTAGGTGTCACGCGACACTTCTTGATTGTGTCACACGACATTTGCTGCTTGTGTCACGCGACAAAGCATGCCCCTATCACGCGACAAAACATGTCCAATCTGGGCAGAATCAGTTTGTTGAACAATCCTGCTAATCTATGAATGTGTTTACAACCTGATATGGTTAGGTATTAATCTGGATGTATAAATTTCTGGAAATCAAATTTATAGGGCTATGCTAGATTAATTCAAGGTTTATGCATGCTTAATTGTTTAAAATATGATTTTATTAATTGTTGCGATGCATGATCTACGTGTTCTTACATGTTAAGAATTTTAGATGTTTAGTTGAAACAATATATTGCAATTTCCTGAATGTTTAGATTGAAACATTAAAATTTTGGTTTTATGATTGTTTATGAAAAACAAGTCATTTTATGCGAAATTTAAAAGGAAACTGATTGTTTTAAAAAAGGTAGTGATTATGTTGCCAAATCAGAGCTGCTTTCTGATTGTGCATGTCTAGGAAAGTTCTGTCGAAGGAGAGATTTGGTACTTAAGTAGTCCTAGTGGCTCATATATCTTTCTGGGAACTTACCTGGTGCACGATTATGAGTATCTTTGCTGAAATGCTTATAATCTACTTTTTAAAGAACCTTCATTTAACTTTTAAGTTCTTTATGCCAATTCATGATTAAAACACTTGAGACCATTCGGATAGTTTTGGGTGGGCTTGCCATAGCAAGGTACTTTGATTCTATTTGAATGCGAACAAGATGAGGAAATGGTGGTTCCTATACGTTTAAAGTGAATGAACTTAATTGGGTTATCAAAATGGTTTTGGACCCAAGGCATAAGATGAGATTAAAATATGCTTAGACATATGATATCTTGAATAAATCTCATAAAAGATCTAAGAGTCATATATGTGATATGATTGATGTTTCTACCTAATTGATTTAATTTTGAGCGGTTTGCCATAGCAAACTTGAAATTAAATTAAAGTTGTATCTTAGCCCATTAAATGTATATTATGCTTATTTGCATTGGAAGGTGTATAATTTAGTGGGAGCATTTATTTGTTATAAATGCATTATGCTTTTCATGTAATATGTGTTACTTATATGTGCTCATATTTTATGCATATCTTTTTGTAGAATAAATGGCATCAAACAATAATCATCTGTCACTGCGATCTGTCCTTGAGAAGGAAAAATTGGAAGAGAACGGTACAAACTGTATGGATTGGATCCGTAGCGTGAGAATTTTTCTCAGGCAAGAGGAGAAATTGTACGTTCTCGAGGAACCTATTCCACCTGAACCTGCTGCCAATGCTACTAGGGCAGTGAGGGACCAATATCTGAAGCACAAGCGTGATTCTACTGATGTTAGTTGCCTCATGCTCTCCGCCATGTGCAAGAGCCTTCAGAAGGATCTTGAGCACTTGGGGACAGTTGATCTCAACAATCGACTGATGAAAATGTTCCAAGTTCAAGCTAGACAAGAAAGGTACAACACAGTTAAGGCCCTAACCTTATGAAAGATGAGTGAAGGGCAAGCTGTTGGTCCTCATGCTCTAAAGATGAAGGGCCACATCGAACATCTTGAGAGGCTCGATTTTCCGATTAGCCAAGAGTTGGCTACTGACTTGATATTGAATTCATTGCCCGAAGGTTTTAGTAATTTTATAATGAACTATAACATGGGGAACATGAATAGGAACCTTTCCGAGTTAGTTCAAATGTTGAACACTTCGGAAACTAATATCGTCAAAAGGAAAACCGCCGATCAAGTGTTGATGGTTAATAAGGGGAAGGGTTTCAAGGGTAAAGGAAAGGCAAAAGTTGCTAATCCGAAGGCAAATGTTGCCAAACCCAAAGAGGGTGCAAAACCCAAAGAGGCTAAGCCCAAGTCCCAAGAGGACGCAGTCTGCTTCCATTGCAATGAGATTGGTCATTGGAGGAGAAACTGCACAAAGTACAAGGAAGCGCTGAAGAAGAGCAAAGGAGTTGCTTCGACTTCAGGTATCTTTGTTACAGATATATTCCTATCTACTTCTAGTTCTTGGGTATTGGATACCGGATGTGGAACTCACATTTGTCTAAATGTGCAGGGTCTAAAGAACAGAAGGATGCTTGAGGAAGGTGAAGTGGACCTACGTGTGGGGAATGGAGCAAGAGTTGCTGCATTAGCCGTAGGAACTTATGAAGTTACTTTACCTAGTGGACTAATACTTGTTTTGAACAATTCTTATTACGTTCCAGCTTTGAGTAGGAATATTATTTCGATTTCATATTTGGATAATGAAGGTTTTAATTTTCTTATATGTGATAAGAAATTTTCTATTTTCAAGAGTGATATGCATTATTGTACTGCTATTTCATTCAATGACCTTTATATCCTTGATGTTGAAAATCGTGATAATGATATCTATAACATTAACAAGAAATCTAAACCCAATGATGTAAACCACACTTACTTATGGCATTGTCGTCTTGGCCATATAAATGAGAAACGCATTTCCAAACTCCACAAAGATGAATTTTTGGACTCACATGATTATGAATCATATGAGACATGTGAATCTTGTTTACTTGGCAAGATGACCAAGGACCCATTTACCAAAACCGGTGAAAGGGCGGGCAACTTATTAGGACTCATACATACCGATGTGTGTGGGCCTATGAGTAGCGATGCTAGGGGAGGATTTCGGTACTTCATAACATTCACTGATGATTATAGTAGATTTGGATATGTTTATCTAATGAAACATAAAAGTGAATCGTTTGAGATATTTCGAATATTTCAAAATGAGGTGCAAAATCAACTTGGCAAAACTATTAAGGTACTTCGATCCTATCGAGGTGGCGAATATTTGAGCCAAAAATTTGACAGTCATCTAAAGAGTTGTGGAATCGTTTCAGAACTCTCTCCACCCGGAACGCCACAATGGAATGGTGTGTCTGAAAGGAGGAATAGAACTTTGTTGGACATGGTTCGTTCTATGATGAGTCAAGTTGAGCTTCATGTATCCTTTTGGGGACATGCACTAGAAACTGCTGCTTTCACCATAAACCGAGTTCCTACCAAATCGGTTCAAAAGACCCCATATGAGATGTGGCATGGAAGAAAACCTAGTTTGTCTTTCATGAAGATTTGGGGTTGCGATGCATATGTCAAGAAGTTAACTTCTGACAAGCTAGCACCCAAGTCTGATAAATGTGTTTTCGTGGGTTATCCTAAGGAAACTAAAGGATACTATTTCTACAACCGAAACGAGAACAAAGTGTTTGTTGCTCGAAATGGTACTTTCTTAGAAAAGGAGTTTCTTCGCAAAGGAACCAGTGGGAGTAAAATAGATCTCGAAGAAATTCGAGAACCCGAAAATGACATTGAACCAATGGTAGAGACTGAACCAAATTCACAAATAGTTGTGGAACCGGTTCAAGATGCACAAGTTCTTCGCCAAAGTGGTAGGTCACGATCCGAACCCGAGAGATATAGATTTCTCATTACGGAAAGTGATGAAGTGGAGTTAATCAAAAACGATGAACCTACTTGCTATCAAGAGGTGATGTCCGCTCCTGATTCGGAAAAATGGCAAGAAGCCATGAAGTCCGAATTACAATCCATGGCTGATAATCAAGTTTGGAACTTGATTGATCCACCCGAAGGTATAAAAACCATAGGGTGCAAATGGGTCTTCAAGAAGAAGACGGACATGGATGGGAAGGTGCACACCTATAAGGCTAGGCTTGTAGCTAAGGGATATAGGCAGATTCATGGCATCGACTATGATGAAACCTTCTCGCCTGTAGCTATGCTTAAGTCTATTAGAATTTTAATTGCCATAGCCGCATATTATGACTATGAGATATGGCAAATGGATGTCAAAACAACTTTCCTAAATGGGAAGTTACTTGAGGATGTATATATGATACAACCTGAAGGTTTTGTCAGTCCAGAAAATTCTAACAAGGTGTGTAAGTTGCAGAAATCCATTTATGGATTGAAGCAAGCTTCTAGGAGTTGGAATCTACGTTTTGATGAAGCAATCAAAGAATTTGGCTTTATCAAGAACGAAGATGAACCTTGTGTATACAAGAAAATTAGTGGGAGCGTAGCACTATTTTTAGTGTTGTATGTCGACGATATCTTACTTATTGGAAATGACATTCCTGCACTACAAACTGTCAAGTCTTGGTTAGGGAAGTGCTTTTCAATGAAAGATATGGACGAAGCTGCATATATCCTTGGTATCAAAATCTATAGAGATAGATCTAAGAGGATGATTGGTTTAAGGCAAAGTACTTACATTCACAAGGTTCTTAGAAGATTCCAAATGGAAAATTCTAAAAGAGGAAACTTGCCAATGTTGCATGGTATATCTCTTAGCAAGACTCAAAGTCCTAAGACTAATGATGAGCGAAAGAGAATAAATGGTATTCCATATGCCTCGGCTATTGGGTCTATCATGTATGCTATGTTATGTACCAGACCCGATGTCTCGTGTGCTCTAAGCATGATGAGTAGGTACCAATCGGATCTCGATGATCCACATTGGATAGCAGTCAAGAATTTCCTCAAGTACTTGCGAAGAACTAAGGATGTATTCTTGGTCTTTGGAGGAATGGAAGAAGATCTTGCAGTTAAAGGCTACACAGATGCTAGCTTCCAAATCGACAAGGATGATTTTAGATCGCAGTCTGGATTTTTGTTTACGCTGAATGGAGGCACTGTGAGTTAGAAAAGTTCCAAGCAAAGTACCGTCGCTGATTCTACAACCGAAGCTGAGTACATAGCGGCATCCGATGCAGCTAAGGAAGCAGTTTGGATCAAAAAGTTCATTAGTGATTTGGAAGTCGTTCCAAGCATCAAAGATCCTATTGAACTTTACTGTGACAACAATGGTGCCATTGCTCAAGCAAAGGAACCAAGATCACACCAGAGATCCAAACACATACTTCGACATTTCCATATTATCCGAGAGATATGTGAAAGGGAAGACGTAAAGATATGCAGAGTAGACACTGATGACAACGTGGCGGACCCATTAACTAAGGCTCTCCCACAAGCTAAGCATGATGGTCATGTTAGGTCCATGGGTATTCGATACATGGTAGATTGGACCTAGTGCAAGTGGGAGACTGTTGGTGTTATGCCCTAGGCCTATGGTTGATAGACTTATGTGTTGACATTATTTATTATTATATGAAATGTTTATCATTTGATTATTATATGTTTTGCATGTTTGTTTATAATAATCTTCGTCCCTAATTATTATGTGAATAATTAGTATAAATGTTAATGGATAATCATATGATGATTATATGCATGGAGATGCACATTAAATTTATGGGTACTTGTTAGAGAACAAGTGACTGGACTTGACCCGCATGAGATTTATGTCATGGTCAAATGTCATAATTAAATCTCATAAGGTCGCTTCATTTAGTCCCTAGACCTGAGATTATCATGACCTTGCATATGATGAAAGTCATGTTTGATTTTAGTCAAACGATATCTTAACACGATATTTATAAAGGCTAATTTTGGCATGATCGGATTCATGATGAGAAGGATGATAAATCAAGATGGAATTTGTCCCTCGAAAGAGAGATGTTTTGCTTGGGCCCCTCGATAAGTGATAATGATGAAATTGTATGGCCATACCCCAATGCGATTGGATTATCATTATACTCAAAATCGAGAAAGCATTGAACAAGTACAAGTTGACGAGGACCATGACTTGTGTTCAATATAACATCGTGAGACAAAGGGAGAAATGGAAGTGTACCATTGGAAACGTGAACTCTTACGTTATATTATTTGGATAGACATAATGGCTTGCTAGAGTCCGCTTATGTCGTATGAGGGTCGATATGATCGAGCTCATTGCCAACATAATATAATCCTATTGGGTCACACACAATTAGAATGAATTTGATAAACCAAGGGAAGAATGATTGAGAAACTCTTTATCATTCTTGCTTGGTCGTGCGACAGAACCAGTCCATGGGACTCGTCTGGTCGTGCGACGCAACAAGACCTCAGAGGCGGTTTGAAGATTGGTTTCCTAATTTTATTAGGAAACATATTCCATACTAATGTAGTATAAATATGAAGGTCTGTCAGCCCAAAAACTCTAGCCGAAATTCTAAAAGGAAAAACACAATATTCTCAATATTCTTCCAAGGTTTAAAGGATCTAGCAATCTTCAAGAAAAGTTCTTGGATTCATTCAAAGGTATGGATACCGAAAGAGGGTCTTCGCTCATTCATTGATCAAGGCCTAGAGTTCAAGCAATCTGAAGAACGAAGTTTGTGATTCGAAATCACATTGTTAAATCGTTCGATAGCTCAAGAACAGAAAGCGTTCAAGGTTGGTTTTATCTATCTCATAGTATTCAAATTAATTGTATAGAACAGATCCTAGGCTCCTTGGGTTTTATGTTATTAGATGCTTAATTCCGCTGCACATGGACCCGTAAAACCCAACACTTAGAACAACAGATTACAGATCTTGAAAAGAAAGTTGTTACAACTAATATAGAAACAATAAATAAAATCCTTGAAACCGTCCAAAGAATAGACGAAAAGGTTTAATGACCCATCAAGGAATGATAGACCGAGTCTATGAAGAAATGGTCAAAATGGAATACCGATTCAGGCAATTAGAAAATGACCAACAAAATCATTTTGAGCAACATATTGAGAAAGCATCTGCTTCTATTATTGCTGAAATAAAGAAACAAATTTCTCAACTAACTGAGAAAATTGAGAAATGCGAATGCAACAAAGAAATTGTTAATCTATTAAACCAAGAAAAAGGGAAAAGAAAGATAGATGAAATACAAGAAACCCCTAACAATGGAATTCATAAATTTATAACAGGATGGCATCCCGAAAACCTTAAACTAGAAGAAACGCCCTTTTACTTTAAAAAATGATTAAAAACAACCTCGAAAAATATTTCGAAAACACTAAAAGCTCTGAACATATGGATCATGTTATCCAAATGTTAAGCCTTACAGGTATAGAAATAGAAAATTTAATAGAAGAAAAACTTAATATCATTATAGCCAAGCCCGTTGATAATTATAAAATAAACCTTAAAGAAGAGGAAATGGAAGAAAGCTCTGAAGAAGGAGAACAAAGAACTAGAAAGAAAAAGCATCAGAGCCCATTTAGAGCAGGAGATCATAAGGGATATCATGGCGGAAATTCGTCACAAAGATTCTCCCAATATAATTTTCTAGAAGAATATCAACCAACTAGAAGAACTAGCCAAAAGCAACATTAACCTCAATTTAGACTGTGTCACAAATAGAGAGCAGCTTATTGAAGAATGGGACAATGAGATGAGATTAATCATCAAAACAGATGAAAATCTGATTAACGATTTTGATCTTATTTACACTCTTGATAAAAGTAAAACCTCCGGGAACGTCAGACTCTTGTTAGAACAATTAAATGTTTCACTCTTTGCTAATAGCACTTGAGAAGACTTTTTAACCCATATTACAAACTCTATATATACTGTCTTCATAGGAAGAAATTATCTAACACAAGATCTTGAAGAAAAAACCAAGAAAGCTGAAGAAGCCAGAAACATGCTTATTAGTCTACAAATCTGTGATTTATGTCACCTGGAAAGTTTCTTCTGTGATTATGAAAAACACCTAATGGAAATACCAATGGTTAAATGGCCAAAATATGTAGAAGACTTCATAAGGAAAATCCCTTATGCAGGAAAAACCGTTCTACCTGAATACTTACAATCAGAAGAATTAATAAAAGGTAGTTTAGGCTATGCTAAATTATTAGTCACAAGCTTCATGGAAAAACATTGCGAAGAAATAAGAATAAAGAAAGCTAGGAAAAGCACTTTTAATAAATGTTGTTCGAAATTTTCCCACCCAAATACTATGTATGGATGTGAGGCTAAACCTACTAACAAATGGAGATACAAATATTAAAAAATAAAAAGAAAATATAAACTCAAAAGACCAACAAGATGGAATAGTTCCTACACACCTAGAAGATTACCTTGAAAGGTTTTGTTAGGATAAGTGGGGGTAAGGCTTCGAGGCCTCCTTGCCAATAGTTGAACAACTATCCCGCGGATTGATTCTAGGTCTTTGTGTCGAGATTAACTCAAGACTGAATATAGATATATTCGAAGAAAAAACATTTTCTTATTCATTTTCTGCTCCCCTTCATACATTATACAAATCCTTCTTATATAGGAGAAGGAAGATCGGACTTAGAAGCTTATTATGCTTCGGACTTGAAAAAATTAAAAAAGGCAAAGAACTTGTGGTCCCATAAGATAAAAAGATAAGAGATAAAGGACACGTAGGTCCAAAGAAAAATAGGTGCGTAGACCCCTTTACATAATTTTTTCTTAAAGATTCCTTTAGCCGACGCTAGAAGACAATTCTTCTTTTCTTTCACATTTCTTCTCCAAAAAAGGAGTCAGTGGGTGTCGTCTCATCATCCTTTCCTTTTCGTCTTTCTTGACTTTTGTTTATGCAGTACATGCACATGTGATCTGGTGGGGAAACATCACACCATTGTCTTTTTGTCTGTTCTGAGACTTTGAGTTTTCTATCCAGGAAGCTGGCTTCGTTCATAGCAATATTTTCTAATTCTTGTGACCTAATTACATTGGGAAAATTAGAGATTACTACAACTTTGTCATTGTAATAATTAACCTTCTTCATGATGTCAGAGAAAATCTCTGTGTATTTTTTTTAGACATTTCTTAGTCTTTTGTTTTACTTAGAGACATAATATGTTCATTAGTGTTCTCAAGTATACAATTTTTTTCAGTTTCCCAAATTGTTTTTTCGATTTCCTCATCCCAAGGGATAGGTTGTCTTAATATGTTATTCTGAATCCTCTGAGGTAAGCTCCCAAATCTTCTCCTTTCGAAATTTCTTCATCACTGAAGATTGGTTCCAATTCGAACCTTTGTAATTCCTCTAGGATTTTGTTATAGTTAGGGGTGTTATTTTTGCAATCTCTGGCATAATGGCCAATTTCATTACAAATCCACCAACGACACGTGGTTTTTCCTTGAGGGAAAATTTTTTTATCTTCAGTTTTAGGATCTTCTTTAGATTGAGGTCTTTGTTCAAGACCTCAATCTAAAGATGATCCTAAAACTGAAGATAAAAAGAAATTTGCCCTCAAGGAAAAACAACGTGCCATTGGTGGATTTGTAATGAAATTGGCCATTATGCCAGAGATTGCAAAAATAACACCTCTAACTATAACAAAATCCTAGAAGAATTACAAAGGTCCGAATTGGAACCAATCTTCATTGATGAAGAAATTTCGGAAGGAGAAGAAATTTGGGAGCTTACCTCAGAGGATGAGAGGATGAATCTTATACAGATGATTCAGAATAACATATTAAGACAACCCATCCCTTGGGATGAGGAAATCGAAAAAACAATTTGGGAAACTGAAAAAAATATTATACTTGACAACTCTAACGAAAATATTATGTCTCTAAGTAAAACAAATACTAATAGCATTTACATAAAAGGATATTTTTATTTTAGAGGATACAAGAAATATTCTCTCGATATGTATGTTGGCACAGGAGCTAGTATGTGCACAACAAATAAGCTGGTCATACCAAAAGAATTATGGGTCCAGACCAAAAGACCCATTAAAGCTAGGATAGCAAATGATGAAATCATGACTATGGATAAAGTTGCAGAACAAATACAAGTACAAATAAGCGGAGTCACCTTCATGATCCCAACTTTATACCAAGTAGAAACCACAGAAGATATCACCCTTGGAAATAACTTTTGTAGGCTATATGAACCTTTCGCTCAATATAAAGATACTATCACTTTTCATAAAAATGACATAGCAATTAGTATTAAAAAAAATAAACAAAGCATATTTCCATGGTCAAGAAGGCTTTCTAGCAAGTAAAAAAATTAGGAAAAACACTTTCAACACCTAATCCTGAAAATGTTACACCTATCACAGACTCTGAAAGCTATAACATTTCCACTTCTTTTGAGGGGGAAGAGGGGGATGAGGATGAAGACCCTCTTGAAAGAATTTATTCATCACAAAATATAGAAAGCTTACTCGAAAGAGTCTGTTATGAACATCCTCTAGATGAACGAATAAATAAGAATAAATTTACAGCACACATAGAATTATTAGATCCTAATAAAATTATAAAAGCAAAGCCTATGCAATACTCCCCACAAGACCGTGAAGAATTCAAAAAACAAATTGATGAGTTATTAGAACTAAAAGTAATCAGAAAAACTAGAAGTCCTCACTTTTCTCCAGCCTTCATGGTAAATAAACACTCAGAGCCAAAAAGTGGAAAAAAGAGAATGGTAGTCAACTACAAAATGCTAAATGACCATACCAAAGGAGACGGTTATCTTCTTCCCAATAAAGAACAATTACTCCAAAGAATCGGTGGAAAAAATTATTATAGCAGTTTTGATTGCAAGTCAGGATTTTGGCAAGTAAGGCTAACTGAAAGCTCTATTGAGCTTACAGCTTTCACCTGTCCTCAAGGACATTTTGAATGGATAGTAATGCCTTTTGGCTTAAAACAATCTCCCTCCATATTTCAAAGACATATGGATGAAAACTTATCAAATGATTTTTCTAACTACTGTGCACTATATGTAGATGATATTATTGTTTTTTCAGAAACAGAAAAACAACATGAAGAACATGTTAATAATGTTCTGCAAAGATGCCTAGATCATGTCATTGTTCTAAGTAAGAAAAATGTCCAATTATGTAAAACCCAAATAAACTTTTTAGGCCTTACTATTGAACGCGGTAAACTTGTGCTACAAAAACATATCGAAATTCATATAAGCGAATTTCTTGATCAATTACAAGACAGAAAAACTGTAGAAAGATTTCTCGGACTCCTAAATTATATCTCAGGATATTATCCAAGAATTGCTAATCTAGCGACCTTTTTTCCTTTGTCCATCTTTGATTTTCTTCCTTGCTTTGGGGGTGCCTACTAGGGCAGCAATCTCCCATGCCTTCATTATGACGGCAACCTCCCAGGCCATCATCATATGGGGGTGCCTACTAGGGCGGCAAACTTCTAGGCCTTAATCATATGGGGGTGCCTACTAGGACGGCAACCTCCCAGGCCATCATCATATGGGGGTGCCTACTAGGGCGACAACCTCCCTGGCCATGATCATATGGGGGTGCCTACTAGGGTAGCAACCTCCCAGGTCATGATCATATGGGGGTGCCTACTAGGGCGGCAACCTCCCAGGCAGCTCGGGATGCGAGCCCATCAAGCGCAGTTAGGGATGCTTAGCCCCATGCAGTTTGGGATGCGAGCCCATCAGCTCTAATGTCAGGCGAAAAATGTGGGCGGCGTCACGTGAGTTGAATATAGAAACATTCTTCAAGCTGGGCCTTTAGCTGACTAGAAAACAATGTCGACAACTCTGATCAGAGAATAAGAGAACTCTCAGATTCCGCTGCAAGATCCAGAAACTTCATACAAAAACATTTTCTTCAAATACAAGATCTCGATAAAATAATCTGGGCACGAAATAATTTAATCGACTTCATCATGCTTGACAGAGTGCCTACAAAAGACATGAGGTAGTCATTTGCAAATCTAGTATAATACTTTCTTTTTATTTGATACAACGAGCATATATTACGCAACTATTATATAAATGATATAAATAATGAACCACAAATATCTTTTGCATTCTAATGAGTTTATTTATTTCAAGAATATTATCGTGACTGTCATTTTTCAATATTCATCATTTCAAGATCCCAAAAAATGAAGCGGGTCAACGGGTTCCTACATCGTGATACTTTCATTTCCACTTGTGATATTAACATATCTTTTCATAATTTTGACATAATTTTGCACATAAACACAGAGCATAAAACTCACATATTTTACTTTATTGAATATTGTTTTTCTTGTGTCATAATTCTTTTATATTCAATTTGATCAAGACATACTATTTACTAATTTGATAGTTTCTCAAAATTAAACAATTACGTAAAGGCACAATTTAAAAATTGGCACGAAGCATGTTGCAAGATAATACTAATCCACGCTCATTCATCTTTAGCAACTTATATTTCATGTTTCATGATCCAAAGAACATATTGGTGCCTCATATAAATCTTGCGGGTAATCACAGACTTTCATTTGTTGTAATATTGTTATTATTATTTTCTTTCTATGAGCATACAATCTTGTACAACTGCATTTATACTATAATTATTTTGACAAAGCATGTTTTTCAAGCAATGTCCAGGGAAGGCATAACTATTCATGTTTTAATGTCGTCTATTTTAGTTAGTAAAGACAAAAATAAGCAAGCTGTAAATTCTTCTAGTTAACTCAATTAATTTCACAAATCTTCCTTCAAGCAGTTAAACCATGCCATACTTAAAAGGCATCCAATTAGACCTGCAACATGCTCTTTCCTAATAACAAATATTTTCATTTATAATCTG
This sequence comes from Adenophora triphylla var. japonica, assembly GCA_022495995.1. Classification (NCBI taxonomy): domain Eukaryota; kingdom Viridiplantae; phylum Streptophyta; class Magnoliopsida; order Asterales; family Campanulaceae; genus Adenophora; species Adenophora triphylla. The sequence continues at coordinate 174,619 of JAFEMH010001099.1, forward strand.
AGGGAACTAGCAAATTCTTTCTAGCTAAATCAGTACATTTCATCAAATAGGCACAGTAAAAAGGGCACTCAAGTATGTTTTTCGGATCAATGGATGGGATGACACATATTAATCTTATGATAAGTCAAAGGGCATATTTTTCACTTTAAGATTTTTGGAAAGTTGAAATCACCCAAGCTTTCACTTCAGTTAAGTAGAATCAAGTTAGAGCACTCAATTTGCACACACTGACTAGCATTAATTTTTTAAACATGATTCCATATATAAACATAATTTCATATATAAACAATGAGAGTGTATCTAGCACAACACATTCATTTGCACACTATTTTCCTCGTGCTTCAGGGGGCGTTTGGTTGGTGTGAATTGGCCATTCCCCCGTGGAATTGGAATGGTCAATTCCATTGACTATTTCCTTTGATGTGTTTGGTTTACATTCCCCTTGGCAATGGAATGATGAATTCCATCAAATGAAGGAATTGGTCATTCCTTCCATATATGGAAGGAATGGTCAATTCCTTAGGGAATGGAAAGAAATTTTTTTTTGACCAAAATACCCCCACCTACCCCCCACCAATCCAGCCCCCACCCCCCCCCACAAATTTTTTTTTTGCATACCCCTGCCCTACCCCCCCCCCCCCAATCGAGCCCCCACCCCCCACCCACCCCCCCCACACAATTTTTTTTTTGCATACCCATGCCCTACCCCCCCTCCCCCAATCCAGCCCCCACACCCACCCCCCACCCCCCACCCACCCCCACGATTTATTTTTTTTGCATACCCATGCCCTACCCCCCCCAATCCACCCCCTACGAATTTTTTTTTGCATACCCATGCCCTACCCCCCCACCCCACGAATTTTTATTTTTTGCATACCCGCCCTACCCCCCACCCCTCCCCCAACCCCCATACCCACCCCCCACCCCCACCCCCCACGATTTTTTTAAATACCCCTACCTACCCCCCCAATCCAGCCCTGCCTCACCCCCACCCCCCAAAAAAAAATAATTTAAAGAAGGGTAAATTGGTCATTTTATCTGTTTTCATTCCATTCCTATAATTTGTATTTTCAAACCAAACATGATTTGCCAAGGAATTGAATGACAATTTCATTTCATTCTGTGCCAACCAAACGAAGGGTTTGACCAGTTTTTTTCCATTCCAATTCCTTCATGAATTCCATTCCATTGACCATTCCATTTCTTCACTTTTTTTCCACCGAACCAAACGGCCCCTCACTTTCCTTTCCTTTCCATCTAATAACTAGAGCAAGTCGCACAACATATTTTTCCACCTCACGACTCTTAGAAAATTGAACGCACAAGCTTTAATATCACTCAAGTAATATCAATTTAAAGCACCCACTTAACATGATAAATGTATTCAAAATATATTCATATCTTTATTAAAAATGTATTTGCATATACTTGTCATTAATTTACTAAGCATGTACTGTTAAGCATTTATTCACTATATATGGCAAAGATGGAAAGAAGCGACCTGATGGAGATTTGCTGTGATTTTGACGAAACCCGTCAAAGACTTAACGAAATTCTTAACGGCCGTTTGTTGAAAGGCTATCAGAATTAACGAAGCTGATCCAGATTGTGTAGCCCCCAATTTTCCTTGATTTTCTGTCCACTGGATGTCGCCCTTGTGGAGGCTAAGCAGCACAAAATGGTTCCTCAAGATTCTCGCCTGCCGCCTTCGCCTTCGCCGCTACACCTCCAGCACTGGTTCTCGCCACCAGGTTCTCGCCATCAAAAATTTAGATATGAAATCGATTGGGTGTTGGCAACGTTGTCGGTGAACAATCATGAGCTGAATCGACGAGGAGGGTGCTGACGGAGAAGGTGAAATTCGGAAATCAGAACAGGGAAAATTGAGATCTGGCATCTTCGTCTTTTTCCTGAAGGTGAAGGTAAGAAACCACCATTGATGATTTTTGCCCCTTTCACTGTCAGCAAATCCTTTGCTTATCAACTGACATATCCATTGCCTTGGCATCAATTGCCCCTTTCTGCTCTTTCATTTTTCTTCCGGTATTTAAGTCACCAGATCTGGATCTCCAGATCTGGATCTGCTCTTACCCCCGCCATTGATGAAGAAGGTGAAATAGAAATTGTTGACTTCCGCCTAGTTGTTCCGTCCAGATCTGCCGCCATCCCTCTGTTGTAGTCTAATTTTTGATATATTTGGCTCCCCTATTCGGCATAACTCGCCAGAAAATGTCAGTCCCGACAACGGAACCAACTGATGCTATCATGAAAAATGGCTTACCGGGAGCGGCAAAGCTATATGATCCGGACGGTTGTCTCTTGGGTCCGATATAATGTAGGACCTACAAGATAAGACACCGTTAGGGGTGGGGGCCTTTCCCCCCAAAACCCTCTGGCGTGAGAATCATCAATCCGATCTACGGCAAGTATATACATATAATCACAAGACATTTCTAGAAAGAGAGAGAAGAGGGAGAGAGCTTACATTGTAAAATGGTGGGAGGGAGTATATATAGCCAAGTAGTAGACTTACATGTGGGCTTGGGCCCGAAACATATTTATTGGGCCTCTTTGGTGTAATTGAGTCCAATCTTTTTCTATGGGCACATCACAAACTGACTTCTTAATCAGAACATTTTATATTATTAAACTTCTCTCTTTTTTAAGGCAGACTACTTGAAGTAGAAAGTATGGAGTGTAGACACCCCATTTTGAACTCATTATAAATGATTACACTATTCTTTATCTCGCATTTGTGTTTTGATGATGATTCATTAGTTTCTTCATGTTTTGTTAGGGTTCTAACTAACTTCATTAGTTTTGGACTTAACTGACTAATATAATAACTAAAGAGGGCAAAACAGACTTTTTGCAATGCTTGTCTCATACGAGACAACGTGTCTCGTACGAGACTACCTCCTCAGAATGTGGATCTCATTCCTTTCCTTCTCCGTTTCGATATTTTTCTTGATTCTTACTCATATATTTTGGAATTTACCTATATTTGGGCCTTCCTAGAACCTGTCTCGTTAATTTGTTACCTTATCAAACCTCTCTCAAATCGGATTTCGATTCCTTTCATGATCGTGACTCTTATTATTGATCAGAAAGTCACCCTTCGATTATAAATACAAGGCAAACTCTCTTGGTTTTTCTCTACGTCTCCACTGTACATTTTCTCTCTAGAACCTCTAATTCCTAGATACGAAAACCACTCCTAAATTCCTCTCAAATCAGATTTGGTTGATCGATTACCTTGATAAGAAACCTATGTCGAGGTTATCTCTTGGATTGCTCGAGTTTAAGGTAAATTTCCCACACTTCTCTTCTCATCTCCTCTAATAGATCTATAGAGTAGTATATTAATCACCATAATGATTAGCCTAGAGTATCTTCAATTCATGAAGGTGATCTCGAAGCACACAATCCAATGTTCCAATCTCAATTAGTAAATTAACTTATTTCTATTTATTGTTTTGATTGAGTTGATAGATAACACTTCAGCAATACCAATCCCATGATTGAATGTAATTGGTGTTCCTTGGTCTTCCCATTTCATAACTTAACCTCCGAACCCTCGAATCTTATAAAATCCCTTAAAATGTCTTTCTTATGTTTTCCATCAAATAATCAGTGGTGACTCATATATTGAAAATTCACCTTACTCACAAGGAGTAATAAAAAAGAGGGCCATAAGGAATTTTTAGCAAATATATGGGAACCTAATGTTGAATAGGCTCAGAGATCTGGACGGAAGAAGTAGGTCGCTGGAGATAAGATAGACAAGAATGGAGAGAGACAACTGGTGGCATGGAGAGAGAAGAAGAGGAGGCAGAGGTGAGAGCACTGCCATTTCCTGTAGTCGATCGCTTGAGGGAGTGCGAAATCGGGAGGTAAAGGAGAGAGGTTTTTAGAGAGAGAGAGAGAGAGTATAAAGGTTTTAGAGAGAGGAAGGAGAGAAGTCAGATCTAGACCTGGATCTACAGTTTTTAGAGAGAGAGGGAGTGAATGAGTGTGTGTATGTGTGTTTTTTTCCATTTTTTGAGAGATAGGGACGAGATCAAATTGGGGAGGGGATAGGAAATGAAATGAGGTGAGGGAGGAGAGGGAGAGCCAAGGGGTGTCTGAAAAATTATAATTTTGGGAGAATTGTCTACTTGGAATCTACAAAAGACTGTTTCTTAAATAGGATAAAAGTTTTGGGAGAGGGCTTTTGGGTAATTTTTCCTTAAATAGTTGAAAGGAGCATATACTGAAAACTTCTTTTTCCAAATGAAAACTATTAAAAGGAAAAACAGTTTCAAAGCTAACCAATAATTCCTTAATATAATTGTTGGATTAGTATACTCCTGGCCTTATGCCTTGCGTGTGCATTATTTCCAGATTTCATCTACACGCTCTTCCTTTCTCTCTATTTGTTTCCCTCAAAATTTTAAAATAAATTTTTTCAAAATTTATAATTTCAAAAAATAATCCAAAAATCAACGTTTTAATCGTATAGTCAGACAAGCACACGTTAATGGTCATTGAGGCCTTGTTTGATATAGAGGTGCTGTTGAAAGCATCATATTAGTCGGTCCGATCTGAATCTCAAATTGTCTTAGAAGGTTTAGGGTTCATGCAACCAACAAGTACACACATTATGTTTTACAAGTTTTAAGAACTAAAATTTTCATTTTCACGTGTTAAAAATTGAGACATTCATTTATCGGTTCTTCACATATGAGAAATGTTATTCTTAGTTGTTCAAATCTGAGAAATGTTATTATAATTTATTTAAACAGTTGATTAGTCAATTTCTCATTTGCTTAAATCTAAATGAATGTGTTACCACATTTCCTTTAAACATCAACATGATAAATCAATTTCTCAGTTATTTAAAGCTAAAATAAATGTACAGTTATGCATCTCATTAAAACACCTATTAAATTCGTTTCTCACTTGTGAATATTTGAGAAATTCATGTCTCATTTGCTTAAATCTAAATGAATGTGTTATCACACCTCATTTATCTTAGTTTCTTAATGTTAAAATGAATATACAATCACATCTTTTATAAACATATAATAAATTCATCTCTTAAATGTAAACAATTGAGAATAAAATCTCATTTTTCACTTATGATGATGAAGATAAATCTTAATTTTTACTTTCTCATTTGTTAAAGTTGAGATAGATATGTTGTTACATCATTTATGAAACAACTGATATATCAATTTCTCAGTTGTTTTAAAGTTATGATGAACATTCTTTCATATAAAATATAGACAAATGATAAATTAATTTATCTCATTTTCCCGTTGTTAAAAATTGATAAATTGAGAAATTTATTTCTCAAATTGTGGACATTGGAAAGTATGCTAATGTCAAAATACAATTGAAAATTATTTTTTTTACTATAAAAGAACATAAAGTGGTGTGGTATATTGGTAGAGTGTAACAACACTTAACCTCAAAACATCATGATTTTATTTTTTTCAAAGATATAACTTTTTAAATTAAGAATGGTTGTTGGTTATTGAAGATGGAGGTGGGGAGGGGTGGTGGCGGTCGAAAGTAAGTGACTAGAGGTAGTTGCTTGAGGGATGGTGGTCGGTGTAAGGAGGTGGGTGGTGGCCGATGGTCGGGGTTGGTTGTTGGAATGGTGGCCTGTGGCCAGAGTGGTCGTCAGCGGAATAGTGGCCGATGGTCAGAGGGGTCGTCGGCGGGATGGTGTCATGGTGACAATGAAGTGGATGGAAGGATTTTCTTTTGGGTTCGGGATATTTTTTTGGGCTTGGGGTATTTTTTTTATTTAAAAATTAATCACGAACTTTTTAATTATATTTATTTCTATACATGAATGTTCTTATTAATTTTGAAACTGTCTTATTTATTATTATTATTATTATAGATAGATTCCATTTCGCCATGGACTTTTTGTAATAGGGAATTTGCTTAATAAGTTTCTTTTGCGACAAATCACTTTACTTCAAATTTCTCATTAATTTAAATATCTTTTAAGTTTTTATGCATTATTATATTATAATGAATTCAATATGCAATATATAAATTTTTAAAATACGACATCCTCAGTAGTACTGTAGTACTGACTCCTGCCACTACCACCGCCGCTCCCTGCCACCGGTTGTCGAAATTCGATAGCCAATTGCCGGAATCCGATCGACAATCACCGTAATCCAGTGACGGTCTCCGACTCCAGCTGTTATCATCAATGCTATATTATATGAATATCCAAAATTATGTATTATCATGTATGCATTATTATTACATAGTAATACAACATGAAGGAACTTATAGGACATCATGAAACTGAGTTAAGTACCTATTTCGTCTGTGACCTTTAGTCACTTTTTCGTTTTAGTCTGTAATGTATTTTTTTTTCGTTTTCCCCCTTTACCTCATGTTTTTTTGTTGACGTCGTCCTTCCGTCAATCTTCCGTCCAAATGTCCGTTAAAATGCTTTTCTGGCGTGGTGATTTAATTAAAATGCTTAGCTGGCTTTACAAATTTTGAAAATTGGCTGATGTGAAAATAATAAGGGGTAAATGTGTTAAATGTGAAAAATATTGACATTCATTGTTTTTAATTAATAAGTAGAAGGTTGAATTGAAACATTTGACCCCAATTAATTTAATCACCCAAACCCAGAATCAGATCTAGAACAAGAAAATCTTCCCCTTCACATTTCATTCTCCTCATCCCATTCTCTCCTTCCTATAGCAGCAACCACCACTTCATCTCTAACCCTTTATCCGTCTCCTCTGCCTCTTCATTCTCCGCCTTCTATTCTTCCTCGGCAGAAACCCCATGCCGCCGCCACCGTCTTCTCCGATCAACACTTCAAGAAGCCGGCCACGAAAGCTATCCCCAACCCATTCTCTGGTCGACGCCCTCCAGCAACCACCCATCCAGGTCATCTCCTTCTCTCTTCCTCTCCCTTCTTCTTTCCAAACCCATATGATCTTTCTCCCCTCGAATCCTGCAGACTAACCCTTGGTCACTCGAATCATCCCTCCGCCAATCATCTCCAACCTTTGAAATTCCTCGAATTAAGTAGGATTTCATTCTTTATTTTCGCTCTCCTCATCCTAATTTCTGCTCCTTCGTAAACTAAATTTGGTTGTTGATTTGATGATGACGGTGGTGTAAATCTGTTTACTTGAAGGAAATGTGATTTATGTGATTGTGTTTGTGATTATGAGTGTGATTTGTTGTTTGAAATTTTGTAGATCCAAATCTGGGAAAAACGAAAATAGCAATTTGTATGTTGTATTGATGATTATGGTGGTGTGGAGGTAGTGATGGCGACAGTGGAACGGAGGGTGGTGGGGGAATTAATGATGGTGGTGTTGTAAAATATGTTAATAGTGAGGGATTCTTATTTTTTTTTTTTTTTTGTAAGTGGCTAATAATAATAATGGATTAATAGTGATGAATGTTGAAATTTTAAAATAGAATATATTACAAAAACTAATAGTAGAAAGATTAATGGAGATTTTTTAAATAATTTTCAAAACAAATAATTTGTAAACATCAAAACAAATCTTAAAATTATATGTCACCTAAAATTATATAGATTATTTTTTTACCAGCAATATTTTATAAAACATTTTTATTAGAAACATTAAAACTTATTTTAAGGGATTAATAGTTTGATATTTTACAATTTGACCCCTACACTTGTATGCCAACTTCAATTATATGTCCACTAAACAACAATTATTCCACATAAGAGATTTGATGATATAAGCATGCCAAATAATCATTATTTAACGATGTTTTGGATAAAACTCTAACGCAAGGATGACTTCAATTAAAAAACGCGAAGTTAAAGGAGAAAACGAAAAAAAAAAATTTAAACTAAAATGAAAAAGTGACTAAAGGTCACTTAACTCTCAAAAAACTTTTTTAGAATTTAGAGAAGAGAATTGTTATATAAACCCGTAAAATTGTTGAGTAAACCCGTAACATTAAAACCACCCCAAAAAATTAAAACAAATCCCCCACTTTTCCCTTTATACCCCACTCGCCCACACACCCACACCCACACCCATTAACCCTTTCATTAACTCTCTCTCACCCACACCACCCACCACCATTTTTAGAGAGAGAAAGGGAGAGAAAATCAGTTTGAGAGAAAGAAAAGAAGAAGAAATCAACTGATTTTAGAGAGAGAGAGAGTGAGAAATTTCGATTTTTGGTTCGATTGCATTTAAATTTCTTAATTTGGGTGGTTCGGTCGCTACCAACCGAACTTTTTAAAAATTTCGGCAAACCAGAGCCGAACTTTTTAAAAATTTCGGCCGGGTGTGGCCGAACTTTTTCAATATTTTCGGCCGGGGGTGGCCGAACTTTTTCAGAATAGACTAGTTTTTAAAAATTTCGGCCGGGTGTGACCGAACTTTTTCAATATTTTCGGCCGGGGATGACCGAACCTGAACTGAATTTCGGTCACTACTGGCCGAATTTTTGCAAAACGAAAAAAAAATAAAAGTTTAACAAATTTATATGCAAGAATTGCAGATTGTTTGAAGAATCTGTTTTTATGTTTCTTCGGGTTTCAGTTTTGAATGTTAATGGAAAAATGGTAGTGGGTGGAAGATTGTGTCGAAGCTGCGTGGTGGCGGTTGGGATGGTGGTGGCCGGATTCGAGAGAGACGGTGGGTTGGGATGAAGGGTGGTAGAGTGGTTAGCTTGAGGGGGAAGATGGGGTAATGAGGGTATGAATTAGGGATAGAAAAGTAGTTTCATTCGGTGGCATAGTTGTAATTTGTACATTACGGGTTTACTCAACAATTTTACGGGTTTATATAACAACTAGTACATATGCCCGTGTCCAAGGACACGGGTGTTTTTTTTTTTTTCAAATTAATTTTTTTTTTAATTTTTTAAAAAAAATAAAAAAATCAGTTACTTAATTAATTTAAGTAAACCCTCCTAAAGCCCACTTTTAGCCCAAACCCAAAGTTTTAGCCCAAATTCAAAGTCTTAGCACAAATTAAAGGTAAAATAGGAAACAGACTAAATAGTGAAAGCAAAATAAGAAAAAATCCCTCCGAAACTGTTCATAAATCTGTTCACGGAGGGATTTAATTTATACTATAGATTCTCTTTAAGAATTCTCCCTAGTAATCCCTAGTTATTAAAAAAATAAAAAATTGGAAGCGGAAAATGATGCTTCCAAAGAAATTCTAAGCCCAAGAAGGGGCATCGTACACACCCACCTACCACGCGGACTGTTAAAGCGAACCAGAACAGAACCACCAGGAACTGCTCCGGGGAAAATGTTGCGCCACTGTTCCATCCACCTCCGATCAAAGACCATGCTCTTTCTCCCGCCTACTCTCTCATCTCCGACCGCCGCAACCAAGCTCAGAGCATTACGAACTCTCACAACACTCTCAAACCCTGTCACAACCCATCTTTTCTCAAAACCACTCCCCTCGCCGCCATCGCAGCACTTCTCCTACTATGCCACTCTATCGCTGCCGCCTCAGCAAGCCCTAATTGCTTGCCGATACTCTCATTACTCGACATATTCGAATCTGGCTCGGGTATTTTATGGTTCTAATTCGAGCTTGGTGATCGCAAAGTGCATTTCTTCAATCTCTTCCATGGATACATTGTGGAACGAGCCTGTGCCGGGGCCGGAGGTTGTGGATTCTAACGATGAGCTACTGAGTGAGGATGATCTCAAGCCTTCTATTCCTGTTAGAGCCTATTTCTTCTCTACTAGGTATCGGCTACTCTTTATGCTTATTTTGGCTTCCAAGATTAAGTTTATTGCTTATGTTTTATGCTAACATTAGATCTTTTTATGAAGTACGAGTTAGGACAGTTGGGGCTTATAGTACTAGGACTGAAGGAAATGTGTGTTGCTTGTAGAGTATGTAACTGGAATTATTTCTGGAAACCCAATTGCACTGAGATTGAAAACTATTTGAAAAGCTTTTCTGCTCCAGCAATGTGATTTCAAGAATTGGTTAAGAATTTTGGACTGAAAAACACTCTTGTTAAATTTGGAACGGTTGGAGGTAGCATATTCATGTTTAATCTTTTATCGGGTACTATGCATGTGTTTATGCATCTTGATTAGTTTGTTTGCCTGGGACCTTAAAATGGATTTTCAATGGTTTGGTGGTTTTGCTGCAGTGTGGATTTGAGAAGTTTAGTGGAACAGAACAAACCCAATTTCATTCCACCTACATCACGTATGACTAATTATGTTGTATTGGAGTTTGGCAACGCCAAGCGTGAGATTGCTGTAAGACTTCTCTCGTTCACATCCTGTTGATGATTATGTGCATTTTCTTTAATGTCTGATACTGTGGCTTATGGGTTATGCCAACTATCTATATCCTACCCTTTTGATCAGGGAAAAAGACAGAAGTATATAATTGTATCCAACTCCATTTTTATTTCCTGCGCACAACTTATGCCCCATTTATTTTGTTTGAAAAAAATTACTAGTGCAATTTGTGCCAAATATTTATGAATTTAGGTGTTTAAGTGCAATAAAGGGAGACTTGACCGACTTGACCGACTTGACCCCCTTTTTGTAAGGAAAAAATACATTTAGACCCCACCCCCCTTTTACTACTGAAAGTTCTGCCAAAATGATCTTGATCCCCCCTTTTTAAATTTTTTGGCTAACATACCCGGTCTCTTCATATAAATGAAGTTGAGGAAACCTACACTCAAACATCTTGTCTCCTCCATTCTTTCCCTGAGCTACATTTGTGGATAGAGGCAATTGAACAAAAATTAACTCATCGCTGTTGAAACATATTAATTTATACTCCATTTATTTGAAAACAACTTGTTGCTATGAGGTTTATAAACATGATTTGGGATTATAGAAGGACTAGGCTCGCTGTTCAATAATAACCTAGAATCTTTTGTTTGTCGTGATACATGGTTTTGATAGTGATGGGTAGGGGTGACATTTGGTAATTATGGTTGGGTTTGGGTAAAAATCAAAACCCATCCATCAAGAATTAATGGGTAATTTGGATGCTATTAATATTATTTTGGGACTAAGGCTTTGTTGTTGTTGTTGTTGGATGCTATTAATATTTGAATATTTTGGGTTATATTTATCACTTCCCCAATACCTGCTAACACAATCACCCACCATAATTTTCCATTGACTTTATGACATTTTTCTAAGGTCTTATCTTATCTTTATTTTTCCTTTATATTTATGGTAACATTTTATAAAAACTACTTGTATTACATTTACCTTAAAAAGGAGTGTATAATTTTGAAATACTATCAAAGAAGTATAATAAAATAAGAGTTGATACCTTCAAAGACATTATATATTGATATTTTCTCTACTTTCTCTTGCATCAAATTGAACAAAATTTTGGACAACTTTTATGCATTACGTTATTGGGCAACTTATTGTTTTTGTGGATGGATATCTAACCTGAGTATTTATTGGGTTTCCATTTAGAACTCATTTGCAATGTTGGGTACTTTAATGGTTAATCCAAAAAGTCATTACTGATGGGTAAAATGGATGGGCTGACGGAATAGATGAAAATTGCTACCCATAGTTGTGAGCTCCTTGTTTAAGCACCAATGGAATTCGGGTTTTTCATTGTCAACTGCCCATGTCTGCAAAACCTTGTAAAGATATCAAATCTTCAATGATGTTTTGGTTTCAAGATTTCTGTTCAGGATCTTGTTTTGAATCATGATTTTGTCTTTGTTATCATGGTGCCCCAAATAAGTGTTCTCAAGGTGAAGTGAAGAGCTAAGATTTTGTAATGAAACTTTGAGCACATCTCTATATCTATGAAGGAAAGATAATTGATGCATGAAGTCCTGAACCTCATTGAAAAAGTATGATATGTTAACTGTGGCAACATCAAAGTTTGAAAAGGTTGGCCTCTGGGCATGCGTGATCTCTCATTACTTCTCATCTTCTCCGTTACTTTGAGACAAGTGGTGGTTGTAACTGCAGGTATTGCGATTCGAACATCACCATGAAGATATTTATTGAGTATTCTGGGTCTTGATCTGTGCCAGAATATCCTGGTTGATGGCTGATTTAGTGGATGGATTATGCTTTTGAATATTTGTTAGGAAAAATTGCAAATAAAATCACTGTACTATTCAGTTTTTGCGTGTTTCACCAGTAAACTATTTTTGTTTTCATACAACACATTAAACTAATTTATTTTTGCATACAACACATTAAACTAATTTATTTTTGCATCCATGGTCAGTTTTACTAACGGGGTTAGTTTTTTCCCGTTAAAAAGACATGTGCAGCACATGTGACCATATTTTAAGGGGTATTTTAGGCAGTTCACTTTCTATTAATTTTCAAAGGTTTAACTTGTTCTAAATAGGTTCCTGACTTATTAATCCCTTTTCAAGTTGGTCACTAAACTTTTTTTTTATCGCTTTAACTATTAATGTTTACTTCCATAAAAGAAAGAAAACCATTAATGTTTACTTTCTTTTACTTATAAATATTTATTTTTTCCTTAAAAAATAAAATATCTATCCCAACCACCATCAACGCCACTACCCCTCCGCCACCACTGCCATCGCGAACTCCAACACCACCATTATCCAACCGCAGCCACCACACAACCATTACCAAGCCCGTTCACAGCCACTACTCTAATCATCAACCTCTAGCATATTGCTCGAAGCTTGGTGTCATTTGCCCTCTCCATAGAATAAAATCCACCTTTACAACCTCCTCCTCTTCCGGTACCGTCTGAGGCTGCTTAGCCGACCTTCTAGAACTAGACTTCTTGTCGTCGATACTCTTCCCCTCCGCCAAGCTCTAGCATATCGCTCGAAGCTTGGTGTCAACGAATGAGTGAAGCGGCTTGTACTCCCCAAAGTCGCCGCCGATGTGTGAAACCTGGTAGCGCAGGTGAGGGAAGTTAAGTCGTGCAAAGAACGGTGATCATGGGGAAGGGGAGGCGGCCTTGGAAGTGGGGGAGGAAGGGGGAGGCGGAGGGGGAGAAAGAGGATGAGTAAGAATGAGAGGGGAGGGTTCAGACTATGATTTAGGTTTTCTTTTTTTTCTTTTCTCAATTCAACCCTTGTGGTTTATAAAAAGAAAATTCAACCCTATAGATTATTGTTTACTCTTCATACCAAAGTACCGAAAATACCCGTGAAAAAATGTCACATGCAATGGCAAGTCTTTTTAACGGGGGGAAATAAACCCCGTTAGTAAAAGTGACCGTGGATGAAAAAATAAATTAGTTTAATGTGTTGTATGAAAAAAATATTAGTTTAGTGGTGAAACACGTAAAAACTGAATAGTATAGTGATTTTATTTGTAGTTTTTCCCATTTGTTATTTGATTAGAGTTGCAAGCTTGTTGCATCTCGAAGAAAATGAGCGAGATGCAAACCTGCCACAGACTCTTAATTGTTTCCTACCTTCCTGGATATGTAGATGGATCCAAAGTCTTTTGTCATATTTATGCTAGACCGAGTAGGTATGACTAACCGCTAACTTCATGATGGTTTTATAATGACTAGAGATTATTCTACTATTTGGCTTTGAATAAAATCCTTTCATTGTTTGATAAGACGAAGATGTTCCAGCTATGAAATTTAGTTGTTAGGCATTCCCTTCATGTTCCTAAGAGAAGGCATTCAAGTTTATTTTGCAATGTCAGTTGCTTTGGAAGCAATTTTGAACATCGTCCATTTGGTGGGAAGGGAAAATTGCTTTCGGGACTGCTGCTTTGAATTAGATAAGAATAATGTAAGTTGCGCTTTTTATTTCTAAGTGACTGCATCCTTTGAAGTTCGAAATCCTGCATAACAACGTGAAGTGGGGTTAGACTGTTGTTTGGCAGTCCAGTTCCTAGGCTCTACATCGAAGGGGAGGTTTCACCCGAAAAGTGTAACAAGCTTGGATAGCATTTTGGCTTAGACGCACCTTTGATTACTTTTGAGATTCCATCCAGAAGGTCTGTGAAATCCTGTTTAACTCCCAGCATTTTGGCTATATCGGGTTCCAACTGTGTTTTTGCAGAGCTGAACATATGCGGAGAGTTCACTTCTTGTTTGTTGTGTTACATAACTCGGGCGGATTCTTCACTATAGCAGGCAGACTTTTGGAGTAGGCATGATCTCATAGATTGAAATATTAATAAATTTCCTTTTTCTCCCCCAACAGTCAGGTGGACTAAGGTTTACTGGTAGTAGGAAAATCCTTTGTAACCTGTACATGCAGCTTGGATCAGTATTCTGCTTAAGAAAACATCAACATGACTCCAGTCATCTATATGTTGCTAGATAAATTAACTGTTCATTTCTTTTCTGCGTCTCATGATATATTGCTTTATCAGATTTTGATTTTTTTTTTTTAAATTGGTAAATCTGGATAAGTAGTACTTCTCAAATGTTAATATCTTTTAATCTAGTACGCAGATGGTGAGGCTATCTATGAATTAGAATCCTTTATTAGACTATCCTTTGACACCAACTAACGACAACAAGAGGTGATTTCATGGAAAAAACAGATTGCAGTGAGGGGTGAAACTACATTATGTGTGCTCTCTGTACTGTTAGCATACATGAGGGATTTGATGTAGAGTCTCCCTTTTCATATTACATGAATTTAATGACGAGTCTTCCTGATTCCTGCAAGTGAAACATTCAGTTGAGGTCTCTAACCCTGATATAATTTTCTCTTCTTCAGGGTATGAGTGTCAATATAAGTGGAAGCGACCTTCGTTACATGGTAGTTTTTCAGTATGGGTCAATCGTCTTGTTTAATGTTCGTGATCATGAAGTTGATGGATATCTAAAGATTGTAGAAAAACATGCTTCAGGGTTGCTCCCTGAGATGAGAAAGGATGGTGAGCTCCCGTATCACGAGTTACAAACTTGATAATTTGACTTGTTCGTATATATCATTTCATTCATTTTGATAGTTTACATATCATAAATTTGAACTTATGAATGCAAGAGAAGCTTGGAGTTTCGCTGGTAATGCTCAAGGAACTGCAGGTTCCATGTGGCTTTAATGCAACGAGTAGTTTGCACTAAATTTCCTCTGTTGTAGTTCTTTTTTAGCACACCTGCGTGTCTATCTAACTCCAGGACTATTATGCACTTAAAAGGTGACCATTGTTTATTGAAATGTCAGAAGTGAATGGTGAGTTGGCAGGTAGGGCTGTCAGATTTTTTGGTGTCTTTCCAGGAGTTCTGAACTTTTATGTATTGTTTGTATGAAGGGGAATATAACATTCTCCTTCCATTTTTAAGTTCCCAATTGTGTATTAGCTGCTCTATTTCTAATCATCTTTATTTTAGAATGATAGATGTGAAAGTATTTCCATTAGCTGACTATTATGATGCTCGGACCCTTCAATTTTGCCAAAGTACCTGTGTCCACAGGACATGGGTGTTGGTGTGGCTATTTTACCTTACATTTGGTGTAAAATCTTAAAATTGTGGAGGATCCAACACTTGGATCCATATCCGTGTCAGACACTCGTACTCGAGTCCGAGCATCATAGGTTGACTGCGATCGCTATAATGATTACTGATGATAAAAAGATCTCGAATTTAGTGTTGACCTTGTTTCTTATGGTCCTTTAAAGAAATGAAAAGAACACACATCCATGAAAATAAGCATGGATATAGAGTACACTAATGAAAAGTAAACAATTATTTAGTCTAATCCTTTTCTTTTGGTTTAGAACTTAACTCTAACGCCTTTCATTTCTTCTCTGGCTATCATTGAGCTAATTAGTAATTACTGAACATACTTTATTTTTTTTATTTTTTTTAAACTTTTGATTGAAGTGTAAGTTGCTGTGCTTGATGTTTGAAAATCAGATTTCGAGGTGAGAGAGAAAGAAACATTGAACACGTGGATGCAAGGTGGATTAGATGTTATAATGTTGCAGTATTTGAATATTGATGGGATTCGTACAATTGGTAGTGTTCTAGGTCAGAGTATTGCTCTTGATTACTATGTACGCCAGGTAGGTACTACTACGAGTTATACGATGAGAAGTTCCAGCTTGTTTAAGGGCTACCTAGTAATCCCTTTCCTGTTGTGAATTTCTACTTTAGGTTGATGGGATGGTTGCAGAATTCACAGACATTAATCGCGGTATGGAAAAAACTGGAACTTTTACAATGGAGAGGAAAAAGTTATTTCAGTTGGTGGGAAAAGCAAATTCAAATCTCGCTGATGTGATTCTGAAGCTTGGACTTTTTGAGAGGTAAGAGTTTTACCGTTTGTATTTTAGTGAAGAGATTGATACTGCCTCTATATTGTAATTCCATTATTTATGGTTTTGATTAACGTAAGGATCTATGATAAAGTCTTGTTTGTGACATCTGAATGAATTGTGTTTTCCATGTCTCAATTCTCAAACAGACGGCAATAAAGAGCATTTGTCTTATGTGGGTTATTTTCTTTAGATAGTTTTTGTTGTGAACCCATGTCAAACTGAATCTTTTGAGGCATTATATATATATATATATATATATATATATATATATATATATATATATATATATATATATATGTATGTATGTATGTATGTATGTATATATATACTCCCTCCGTCCTAGCCCAATTGATATCAAAATTTTGGGCACACATATTAAGGAAAAGTAAGAGAGATAAAAAGTGAAAGAAAATGTTGTGAGTATGAAAAATTAAATAGGAGAGAGAATGAGTGGGAGGAATAGTGATTTGATTGGTGTTGTGAGTGTAAAAGTAAAATAGGAGAGAATGAGTGGGGAAAATAGTAAAAATTCCCTTCCATTTTGGGTAGTATCAATTGGGCTGGGACGGACCAAAAAGGAAATAAATATCAATTGGGCTGGGACGGAGGGAGTATATGTATGTATGTATATATATGTATGTATATATATAGTCCGTTTCTCACCGTGCTTACGGATTGTGTGAAAATTACACCGCTGCATTCTTTCTTCAGGCAAAACAGAAACTCCTCCCTGCCCAATTTCTTCCTCACTCCCTTTGTGTTCTTCCTTTTTTTTCTTCAATTTTGAATCTCTCTCTCTCTCTCTCATTAAGGGCAAAACTAGGGTTTGTCATTCTTCCTCTCTTGCGTAGGGGTTTCAAAATTGGGGTTCCTCGTCTCTCTCTCTCTTTTTTAATCCGAATCCAACATCAAAACTCAATATCAAGTAAAATTGATATCCATGTCTTCAGGAAGGTCATACAGAACATTGTTTCCCAACAGAAAAGCACACTTGAGTACTCGAGTGAAAATAGGGATCTGATCCACTACCATTTAAAAAACGCATGATTCTATTTGTTTAAAGACGAAATAATGAGTAGATAACAAGTCTCTCACTGAATTTGGGATTTCTTCTACACAAATTCAGTGTGCAAATTCAATCAATTTGAAAATCTAAAAATCAATATCACCGAAAACACCTTGCAAATATTGGGTGAATTTCATAATCTTCATTCGGGATCAAAAATCAACAAATTGAAGAACAACAACGATAAACTCTGGTGGAATTCTGTCGGAGGCGTTTGTGAGGCCGAGAAACTTGTCGGATCTTCCGAGTGGAGACGATGACGTCTGGCTATGGAGGAATTACAAAAGAGATCGCTGGGGAGTTTCATGACAGTGGTATTTTTTAGAGAGAAAATTCAGCGGTGATATTTTGGAGAGAAAAATGAAACGGCGTTATTTTTTTTACCTGCGGGCGTACGCGCTGATGCAAATAAGAAAAATTCTCTCTCTCTCTCTCTCTATGTATATATGTATATATATATATATATATATATATATGTATATATATGTATATATGTACATATATATGTACTCCCTCCGTCCCGCTCGAAAGGGCATTTTTTTGTTCTTGAACGGGAATTAAGAAAAGTGATGTAGGAAAGAGAAAAAATGTATAGTGAAATAAATGTTGTGAGTGAAAGGTGATGTAGGAAAGAGAAAGTGGAATAGGAAATAGTTAGTGGATATTTATTGTGAGAGTATGACAAGTGGGTCCCACAAATAAAGAAGTAATAAAAAACTTTCCATTTTTGGGTTGTGCCCTTTCAAATGGGACGCCCAAAAAGGAAATTTATGCCCTTTCGAGCGGGACGGAGGGAGTATATGTATATGTATATGTATATGTATATATATATATATATATATATATATATATGTATATGTATATGTATATGTATATACACACACACATTTATTGAAGAGTGGCTAAAAAGTGAAACATAAAGAATCTTACATTTCACATCTAAAATATTTAAAAGTTACAAGAAGTTTGCTTATGGATATAGTGTTTGAGTTGAGGTAGATTATCACGAAAATAAGGGCTTCTCTGGCGGAACATTTTCCCCTTAAACAATCTGCCAAAATGCAGCTTTTATTTAGTTTGTGTATGAATGGCATGTTTTAGTGAGCTGCATTTGAAAACCTTCGGTGCGTTTTCACCGCTTCAAAAAATAGCAATGAAAAAAACGCTAGCTCAGACAGAACTGCCCTTCCTTCCTTTTCTCTATTCCAAACCAAACAATGTTCCTCTCTGTTTTCCATTGCTCCTTGAAAGAAAATTGAAGATGGAAGATGGTGCCCAATAAGATAATCTTACCTAGATCTTCTTTGAAAATGTCTGATTTCTCTAAAATTCTTGAGTACCTTTTGGACACAAAAATGTAACAATAAAATTGAAGAATTGGTGAACTCTTCAATCAATTGAGAGTAAGTATGTAAAATACAATCCCTCTAACAGTACTTTGTCGGTTCTGAAGTACGGAATGAAAGGGAGAGAGATTGCCCAGGGGAGTGAGAGTGATATGAACATTTCTTGAGTGCTCTCTTACGCTCAGAATGTGATTCTTCTGATCAAGCAGTATCGTACGAAAAGAGCTTAACTAAAAAGAAGCTGACTCAAGCCTAGGACTTAAATGGTTAGAGGATCCAAGTTGAGAACGGGATAGCAGCAATGCTAAATGGCCGAACTCCTACCAAAGGCCAAGGCCACCTGGCAGAAGGCGAAAGGGATCTTAGAAGCGAGACGGAATAGGGAAGTGGAAGAAAAGAACTACTTTTCATATTGTAATTAAAAATTAAAATGTGGTCTATCTTGCTCTCTCTCTCTCTCTCTCTCTCTCTCTCTCATTTTTAATGGTATTTAGTAATTGATACTCCTTAAAGGTTGTTTGTAAAATCATATCAAATAGTATTATTGATGAATGAATTTGATTTAATATAATTGTAGACATGTATTTATCAAAGTGTTATTTGCCAGTCTTAAGCATCTTCCTAGAAGGGTAAAATTGTCATCATGGATTACAGATTGTACTCTCTCTGATACTACAAACGCATAAAACAAGGAGAAAGAAAGATTCCGTTTCAAAAAGCTGCATTTCAAAACTGCTGCGTTTTGAGGAAGCCTAAATAAATGGATATTGGTAATAAGGTTTTTAGGGCTCCATTGGTCATGCAAAAACAAGAAAAGAAGAAACAGAATATCTAAGGCATGCCACTCTCCTTAAATTGAGTTTGTGCCTTTCATCTGCCAGACCCTGCTGAGTAGTCTGAGTTGGTGTCATTCAGAAACGAATTAAACATGACCGAGCCGGTGTTTTGGTGCCGGTTGCCTGCTCCTATCTGCTTAGTTACGAGACTCATTGTCCCATTATCCAGTTCAATCGCCATCTGAAGGAAAGATCCATTGCCTCGTTAGTCATTAGACTTCGCTTTGAAACAAGCATTTCTAGAATATATTATAGTGTGTGTTTACGCCATGGGCACATAGAGTTCATTACAGATATTAGAATTGTAGCATTATGCAACATACATTGGAATTAATGCAGAATATCAAAGGTTAAAGATATCCCTGCTTATTGTAGTAAAAGGCTTCTCTATCGATATGTCATGCCAGCTTCTCTGGTTAAAGGTAATAATATTGGAGCTCCAGGATTTGGTTCACGCAATCATGTCGAGCACTGGGGAGTCCCAGTTTGGTCGATGATTTATTTGGTTGTTTATGATATAGAGCCTCAAAACTTTATTGAGGATGCCCATTTACTTACCCTTCTTTTATTTTTACGGTGATCATTATCTTACGAAAATAAATGTTCAACTTTTTCTGATGGATAGTATTTTTTTGGCTTTCTCAGATCTGACATTGCCTGGAAAAATGCGAAATATGCTCAGATCTGGGAGTATCTTAGAGATGAATTTGAGTTGACTCAGAGATTTGCAAGTCTTGATTTCAAATTAAAATTTGTGGAGGTAAATTATTCCATCGTTTGGTGTTGTCCCATTAGGTGCTTAATAAGTTGGATACTTACCCTTCAAGTTGTTCTTTGTGGTAACAGATAGTTTCTTTTCCTTGCAGCACAATATTCGTTTCCTTCAAGAGATTCTCCAGAATCGGAAATCAGATTTTCTTGAATGGCTCATTATTGTACTGATTGCTGCAGAAATTCTCATCTCTGTCTGGGATATTGCGCACAAGTCTCTATAGGACTTGCTTTCCGGTAAAATTGGAGATATACCAACACTAATACTCATTTATGCTGTCTATATTACAGATTGCTAGAATTTAGTTTTCCGCAACTCATCAAGGAAGTTCAATTTGTCCTTTGTAAATTTTGGTTGACACGTCTTTCTTATGATGTGTTGGTTGATAGCTATAAAGAAAACAGTTCTAAATTTGTATTTTCTGTCTAGTTATATGGAAAACTACCTTTTCTCTACATTGATGCAAGTCATCCTTGATTATTTGAAGTATACGCTTTTAAAGAATAAGCAAGAGAATTTCTTTGCTTTAGGCTCATCTCCTGAATGTATGATCTCTTTGTTCAAGCATTTTGACATAAGTTGGCTAGTTAGTTATTGGATTTTTGTATTCCAATTGCCTCTTATTATTCTTATTAAGTAATTTTCATTCGAGGTCCTTATTTAGTGTTTGTCCAGTTCATTTGCCACATTACAATTTGGCTACATGTGATTTGGTTTTTGAGATGGATAATGTTTGCTCACCAAAAATTGTTTACTGAAAGTGTGTGGTTGGTTGTATATTCTGTAAGCCCACAACTTAAAGATGGGATCTACATTTCTGACCAATCTCATGAATGTAGTAGAAATATGTTTTGCTAACAACTTAATGATGGGATCTACATTTCTGACCAATCTCATGAATGTAGGAGAAAATATGTTCTGCTAAGTATATGATTTCTTTTTCCATTCAAATCTTATCAAGGCTACTTAGTCCCATTATTTTGCTTGGAAAGCCGTACGCAGCTAAATTATGGCCAAGGGTGCCTTAATTTACAGATTCCTACTCCTGAGTATTTTTTCATGTAGATGCTATTGGAGATGTTGTTCATCAACTTGTCAGTGGGCAAATTAATTCTATGAAAGTTGATACTTTCACAGCAGTAGATTGATAGAAATTTGATTAAGCTACAGGATAATGAGATAATGGTGAACATCATTATTCAGGAGATGGAACGAAAAATTAAAGATTTTTCATGTCATCAGAAGGACCGATACATATTGTAAGTTAGGATTTCTTCTCCATGCTTAGTGAATTGTTGTTGCATGATGGACTCACATACTGGAATTCTATTTGTAGGAGTTGATGGAGAGGAGCTGTCCCTTCTATCCCCCTCTCAATATTGCTTTGCAGTTCTCCCAGTGGAAGAGCGGCAAGGAACCCCTTTATAAATTCTTTACAGCAAGATTTACCTTTACATAACAATTCCAGGCTGTCTCTGTTCTCGTGTTCTTGTCCTACATGACCTGAATTGTTATCTGGGCCCTCTTTAGAATTCTCCTTTGAGTTTCCCGACTTTGGTTGCGCCCTAAAGACCACACTTTCACTGCTAAACTTTATCATATAGGCTTTAGTGCAACCCTCAGAGAGCCTCTCTCCTAGAGTATCAATTACATAGATGGCATCTTTTTCTATTTTAAGAACAAAGAAATGATCATTCCAGCTTACGATATAGACTTGTTCTTCTGAAGCTAATCCACCACTTTCGAGCTCCTCCCATATGTTGTCAAAGGACATGGCACCTTGAAGGAGCTCTAACTTATTTGGCATGTTTTCGAGTTCAAAGAAGCCAATATAGGATTTATCGGGTATTACCTGCAGTGGTCGAACTTGTGCTTGCATTACTGTGTCAAGGTCAAAGTGCTGATCCAAGAACTTTCCTCCGTGAGTCTCATCGTTGCATAGGTTTCTCCATTCACATGACCCGTCTCTGATCAGCTTGTCAAACTGGCATCGAATTGGTAGAATTTCAGGGTTATGATGTAGCCAATCAGCAATAACTGTTGCAAGAACCGTGCAGGCACCTCCACCTGAGGCTTTCTCACTCCTCTGATCAATAGAAGCTAGGAAGATTTCTGACACTAGTTCCAGGGTTCCATCTCGGCTTATTACCCTACCCTTTTCCCAGCTTCCTACCTCAAATCTATCGCTGTCCATGAATCCAGGATGTTCAAATTCGAGTTTTCCATGGCCGTCTCTCGGTTGTAGTGCCAACAAGAGGCAGCGGCGTGCGTTATCGATATCATCCCCTCCGCCTTCTCCATATGCTTTGTTGAGGAGTGGTGTATTGGCGGGATGACCAGGTTCCTTGTAACCAACCTTTCTACTATTCCATGAAATAAGCCTCATTAATGACGTTTTCTCCGGGACCGGATAAATTAATTCCCCTTCTTTCTTTTCCTCAATTGTCTCATGTTCCACATATTCAACCCTGCCATTCACTACATGACCATGACCATGACCATGACCAATCAGTAAATTTGAAGTGATTATACTCTGGTAGCTCGGATCGGTGTCCTCATCTGACTCTGAAGTGGAGTTTCTTGGGTTGTTTCGAGATGACAGAGATGGTGATAGATGTGCTGGAGAAAGAGGATGATTTCTGGCTTGTGTTTGAAAACTCATGCATGATGATAGAGATGGTAGCAGCTGAGAGGGAGAAAGAGGGTGTATGGTGTTATTTACGTGGTGGTTTTGATATTCCAAGACATCAAGTTTCACCTGCAAGTGTGCAGTAGTTAAGTATCTATACACTGTAGTATATTTATACGATAAGATTTGCTAACTAAGTTTACAACTATAATTCTGATTCCGCTAATGTTAAATAGGCTATTTGGTTATGCAATAGAAAATTACTCTCACCACAAGTCTGGTTTCTAGGTCAAAACCATTGATGCAGCACTTCATTGGAAGTTTGACTATTTTCTCGGAATTCTGACCAGTAAATTCTGTAATGTCCATCCTGACTTTTGCTAAAACTGAAGCTTTGTTGCTATTTGATTCCAGACCCATAACCTGGTATTTTATTTACGGATTTTATGATTAAGTGGATACAATATTCCAAATGATAATTTCGTTGTTCTTTAG
Organism: Adenophora triphylla var. japonica; assembly: GCA_022495995.1. Taxonomy (NCBI): domain Eukaryota; kingdom Viridiplantae; phylum Streptophyta; class Magnoliopsida; order Asterales; family Campanulaceae; genus Adenophora; species Adenophora triphylla. Next base: position 198,006 of record JAFEMH010001099.1, read on the forward strand.
TCAGGTAGTGTACTTACAAGAATCTTGAAGTTGATCTCCCAGCTTGTAGATTTCTTATGCTCCAATCTGAAACTGCAGTGTTGATCGAAGCCTTCATTCCATCTGACACATCCGTCAGAGTTTACCGATTGTTTTGATGTGCGATCCTTTTGAATGGCTCTTCTGGACAGGTAACCTTTTTTGGGAGCTTTTGATTTTATCCGTACTTGCATAGTATATATTTCCATGCTTGCCATTTTTTCAACTGGTAGACCTTCCACCTCACGAATTAGGATATGGAGCTTGAACCTTTTGGTTTCTGACATTGACGGAGAGATGCTCCAATTCCTTCTCATCTTGGTTTGACTTTTCTTTCTGCTTCTCTATTTGATATGCAATAAAAAGGGAATTTAGGTGATAATTCAGTTCTATAGATTTAGAAAAAAGCTGAGGTTTTTGTGTGTTGACATTTGTTGTAGAAAACAAAGAGTTGTTCCAAGTCAACTTCTTGCTATGTCAGCTAGCTTGAAGAGGTGTTTCAACAACTAAAGTAGTGACTTAGGATGTCCCTTTGACCTTTTCAGTACCTAACTTGATTTCTTGCATATTATCAAGGTTGGACAATAATTTTTCTGCCCCTTGTATTTTACTCATAGATAAATAGATCAAGCCAAGTAATATGCCTTCAATTCCATGACGAGTTTACCCTCATCTACCGTCTCTTTTCCTTTTTCTTTTTCTTTTTCTGTTTCTGTTTCTGTTTTTTGGTGTTTGGTTGAGAAAATCAGGATGCTGAACTTCATTTACATTTGCATATCGAAAATTTACGGTTTTGTTTGTTTGTCACTCAAATGGTTGGTTCATTCTTTTGGAACTATGTACTTATATATGCTTTCCATTTTCTGTAGAATTCTTTTCCATTGCTTGTATGAAAATAGTTTAACAATTACTTTGGTCCTGGTCATCATAGTTATATATGAGAAAATATCACTCATGGTTTGATTTGTATGCTTTAGTTCAAGGACAAGCAAGGAACTGCCACAGCGCTGTGACCGAGGGTTGAGTTGCCACGTTCCCCTTGCTGAAAGATCAAAGGTCGGGATTAATTTGACTTGAGCTACGTTCCACATGGGCCCAATAATTCTCGCCGTTGATCCACCAATAGGGGTGACAAAATTTTAACCCTTGATCACAGCGTGGCAACAGTTCTAAATTTGGGATTTGTTAGGTTCTTTTAAGGAGTGGTTTGGTTCACACTTGAAGTCAATTGTAGATAGTAGATTTGATGCAGCAAATTGTTAAGTGTAGGATACTAATGGTTCTGGTAGGTCAAAAATCTTTAGATCAATCGGTATCTGATGTCTCTTTATACACGAGAGGTCAAGGGTTCAAATCCCACCAAATACAATTTCTAGCACTTTGAATTGACACTCTTGTAATAGATTAAGTCATTCATTAAAAAAGAAACAAAATGGAACCGGTAGCTTTGCAAATGCTACTTTCGGGTAGTTGCTCTCGCTCCCAAAATTATTTTTCTGCTTTATCTACCTGTCCCGTAATAAATATTACACTTACCAAATTTTGCCGTGTCCCAAATGTTTTATTTAGGAAAAAATTCGTAAATCATTTTACTTAGAAAAGTGAGGAAAATATTTTTCGGAAACATTTTCTCCATTTTTCGGTGTTTAACAAACACCGAAAAATGGGAAAAATATTTCCGGAAAACATTTTCCCAAAACAAACGAGCCTTACTAATTTTTGCCGTGTCCCAAATCAATGTCGAATAGAAGTATTATAAGCAAAGCTAGTGTAATGTGCTCATTAATTCCGTTTATGTAATTGGATTGGTAAGAGGGCATAGAAGTCATTCTCCTTTATTTTGTTGAAAATTTTGAAAAAAGTTTAAACTGTTTAAGAACATAGTAAGGTGAGCTTTCAAATACTAGCTTATTTGGTTATTTATTCCGTTAACTATATGCAATGTAATTTCACAATTTTTTCATACAATGTAACGTACTCGTTAATGAACGAAGTGATGGAGTATTTTTGCATTCGTTATCAAATAATGCAATAAACTTCTTTTATTTGCGGTGTTAAAAAACTAATGAGGTTGATGATGTGGCACTGCCTTGTCAGCCGGTCATATTTTAGTGCTATGCGTAGTAAAAGTTCATTTCTTAAAAGTTTTATTAATGTGATGTCTTAGGTGGATTATAATAATTAGTGCTACCTTCTTCTCCCAAAACAAACTGATTAATGTCAAAAAAAAAAAATCAAAAAACAAATTTATTTTTAATCAAAAGTAAATTCACAAAAATTCTTTCTAACATTTATTTTGAAATGGAGTAACATTTATTTTGAAACGGAGTCTGTAGAAAATATAATGTTAGTGTGTGACTTAGTATTTTTTTTCTTTTCCACCAACTGCTAAAGTCAGCTCATAAAACGTGTTACCCTACTTAGCACCAAGGGATGGTTAATGCCTTGTTTAGAAAAGTTTCAATTTTTTTTATATAATAACAAAGTCAACCATAAATCTAGTGGAAGGAGTAAATTGCTTGAAATATGCTCAAGCAGATTAAGAGTGCATGCTTTCTTTATTGGTATCTAGCCTCAATTTTATCAATTATTGAGGGTTCTTTTTTTACAATGTACCGAGCCAGGAAGCAAGTAGAAAGTTCGAAACATATACCTTATCGAGGGTGAGGCTTGACTTTAGCACCAGGTTATTCCTTTTAGGAACTTGAGCATCCTTAATATCAACAAATTTTAATTTTTGGAGTGTTTATGTTCTCTAAGGCGAGCACATTTTTGGATTGGGTGAATTAGGTGGAAAAGAGGTACATGTATGATATATACATGTAATCCAGTTATTCAAATTAAATATTTTTAATGCATCTAAATTACTTCCTCTCGTTCAAAAATCTGCGATCCAAAATATCTGTCGTTTTTAACACTTTTCACAAGTTTTAAAAAATAATTATTACCGTAGTTTAATAAACAAATAAATATACCCTTGTTATTTGTCTTTCTCGCCTATATTACTTCTCACGGTAAAACAATCAATGATTTGCAATAGTTTCCAATGTAAGAGTAAAAGAGTAATTTGAATATTTGTAGACAAAATTACATCATAATCTCTCAATATAACCTAATCTGTATCCTAAGACAATAAATTATCATATTTACCTCCTAATCCTACACAATAAATTAACTAACTATATAATTCCTCTAACAATAAATAAAAATCTCACCACTCTAAGATTACACCCACATTCCCCTCTACCCCAAATAAAACCCTACCCTCCTCTCTCTCTCTCTCTCTCTCTCTCTCTCTCTCTCTCTCTCTCTCTCTACCCTCCCTCCGGTCATCTATTAATTCGTCGACACCCTCTCCTCCCCAACTCTGGCGAACCCCTTCCTTCCCTCCCACTCCGGCGACCTTCTACCTCCCAAACTCCGACGAACGTCTCCTTCCTCAACTCCGACGTTCGTCTACCCCACCACAGTTCACCTTCTTCCTTCGCACCTCCGGCCACACACAACACACCTTATTCCGATCACCTTGCTGCACGATCTAACCATCTTCTCCACACAGGCGACACTTCTCCAATCTTCCTCCATTCGAGCTCGCAGCTGCCATAGATCCAACAGATATGGTCAGATCTGCGCAATCCCCTCCCCACTTTTGGCCACATACCACTGGCCACCTTATATCTACCTCCGTTCGAACAGGTAACACCGGCGACTTTGTAGCTTACGACCAGATCTGCAGCAGCTTTGGCCCAACCATTTCTTCTCCTCGTCCATCGCAACTCTGTCTCCTCCATCTCTCAACGCCAACCACTAACAACGCCGCCAAAGTAGCAGCAACTTCACCAGAACTATGATCTATTTCTCAGATCTGGAACTCTCTGACGGTACTGTGTGAATATGCTTAATTTTGTTTTCAATGTTTGTAGAGGCAAATGAGGGAGCTGATAAGTTCTTGAATCACAATTTTTTATTCAAAGTTGTACCTATTATACACATTTGATAATATAGTTCATTTTTTATAAAAGGTAATTATTATTGGGGGGTGCCCCAAAATGAATATAAAAAAAATCAAATTTAAACATGTATGTTTGTGTTTTTAGTTTCAATTTTTTGCTCTTTTATCTATATTATATTTGGATTTTTTTAACATTTGTTTTGGATATTAGGACGAAGCGAATGCTATGATCAATAGTATATTTGGATTTTTTTTACATTCATTTTGATCGAACCCGATCCACATCGAAGCGATCAACGCCGAAGTTGGTGGTCGCCGGAGTTGATCGTGTTCTTAGTAGTTTAGTTGACAACTGAGAACTTACTGATATGTTAAGTTCTCAGCTGTTTGGTTGCCTGAGTTGGTAGTCGCCTGAGTTGGTGGTCGCCGAAGTTGATCGTGTTATTAGTAGTTTAGTTGACAACTGAGAACTTACTGATAAGTTAAGTTCTTAATTGTTTGGTCGCCAGAGTTGGTGGTCGCCGGATTTGGTGGTCGCCGTAGTTGGTGGTCGCCAGAGTTAATCGTGTTCTTAGTAATTTAGTTGACAACTGAGAACTTACTGATATGTTAATTTTTCAATTGTTTGTTCGCCGGAGAAGTCGCCGGAGTTAATCGTGTTTTTAGTAGTTTAGTTGACAACTGAGAACTTACTGATAAGTTAAGTTCTCAGTTGTTTGGTCACCGGAGTTAATCGTGAGTAGCTTAGTTGACAATTGAGAACTTACTGATAAGTTAAGTTCTCAGTTGTTTGGTCGCTAGAGAGGTCGCCGAAGTTGGTGGTCGCCGGAGTTAATCGTGTTCTTATTAGTTTAGTTGACAACTGAGAACTTACTGATAACTTAAGTTCTCAGTTGTTTGATCGTCGGAGAGGTCGCCGTCGTAAAAAAAAAAGTCGTCGGAGTTGGTCGTCGAAGTTGATGGTTGCCGGAGTTGTTGACTGGAGAAAGATGGGGAGGGGGTGACCTAAGGTGATGGTGGTTGGAGAGAAGATAAATTGATAAAAATGGTGGACTTAGTAAAATGATGAAAGGGTGAACTTAGTAAAATGATGGGAGGATGTACTTATTAAGCTAGGGATTATATGGTTAGATAAAATATTGCTTGTCTTATAAGACCACTCACATCGATGACCCTCAATGGAGGGTCACCATAAAAGACAAAACCAAAAAAAAAAAAGTAGAAAGTCAAGTTTTTTCATGACCTGGGCAATTGGCCGACCTAGGGGTTAAGTCAGGTTGTTTGCTTGTTTTTGTCACATGTCACCCAATAATTGGGTGTCATGCATTTATATAAATATATTTTTAAAATTAATATATTTTATATAATTGTATAAAATAATAAAATAAAAATATATCAAAATTCATATTTTTTTAATATAATTGTATAGATAATTATTTTTAATAATTGTACGAGTAATTTTAGAAATATTATTACTAATACATTATTTAAAAAAATAAAATGATAAGTATTTTAGGTAAGTTGGAGTAAAGAGAAATAAATATTTTATTAAAAGGTTGGGTTGGGATTGGGTCACTACTGATTGATGGGAGTATAAATTATATAAGGTTGGGAGTGGTGAATATGAAAGTGAGAGAAATTATTATTTTATTTGAGGTTGGGTTGGATCAGAGTTACTGATGAGGAGGATAATCTAAGGTAAAATTGATAATTTTAAGGAATTACTCCCTCCGTCCAGTTACATACTTCACACTTTCTATTTTGGGCGTCCAATTACATACTTCACACTTTGTTTCTTTCCCAAAATGGAAAGGAATCTTTACTATTCCCTCCACTCATTCTCTCTCCTACATTATTTTAATACTCACAACACCATTATAATTTACTATTCCCTCCACTCATTCTCTCTCCTATTTTAATTTCACACTCACTACACTTTCAATATAATACTCTTTCCTTAATTTACGTGAGCACAGTAACTGTGAAGTAATTACTTGGACGGAGGGAGTATACGGTAAATGCCCCATATTTTTAAAGTCAAAATGACAATTATTTTTGATAAAAAAGCAACATACTGTATAATTTAGGCCGAAGGGAGTGATTGATTGCATCAATCAATAAAAAAAATTAAAACCCAACTCAGAGACTTCTCGTCTTCCCAATTCCTTGTAATGGTGCTGTACAATTCGCCGGAAATCTAGACCTTTGCCCGGTGATTTTGACGTCATTATTCTTAAGAACTGGTAGAATTTCGTTATGGCTGTGTTTGGATGCAAATCTAATTTTATTGGTTCATCTTGGATTTTGAAATGGGAGTTTTACAGAGGAACTCATAACTATTTCTTCATCCAATGGCAGTGGTGGTGGGGCACTGCTTGATTTGGAAAACGGCCGGTGGAGATGAGAAGGTGGTGGAGCGGGAGGGGTTTTACGGGTGCTGGCACGGCCCCAACAACTTTGTTATATGTGGATTACAATTGGGGACATCTAGGCCTTTAGCATACGATCATTTGATTCAGATTAATTAATGATATGTGTTGATGACTTATAACTAATAATTTATAATTGTTGAGCTGATAAATAATGCTATTTGATTTAGATTTTTTAAAGTACTATGAGCTGTAATAAGTAAATATGACTGTTTGATTAATAAGCTGAAAAAGTGATGAATGAAATTATAAAGACTAAAATAACCTCACCATAGAATATGTCCCCTATTTATTAAAATTAGTTGTGTTAACTAACAAATTTATTTTCAAACATTTTTAACTTAGAGTTACAAATGATATTATATTTTTTTATCAATAAATTTATATTTGAAAGAGAATTCCTAGAGTTAAAAATAAGTTATAATATCCAAATTTAAATCAAAGCAAATTAGAAATACAAAATTACATACTCCCTCCGTTCCGCTAAGGTTGTAACATTTTGCCATTTTCGGCATTTCACTTAAGTTGCAACATTACCCAAAAAGGAAACTTTTTATTATTTTTATAATTCTCCACTCATTCTCTCTCTTCCTCACAACCACTCATTATTCTCCACTCATTCTCTCTCTTCCTCACAACCACTCATTATTCTCCACTCATTCTCTCTCTTCCTCCCAACCACTCATTATTCCCCTTTCTTAATTTACGTGCTTCAACCCTCATGTAACAACCTTACTGAAACGGAGGGAGTATATATATAAGTTCAAAGTTGATAATATCCAAATTACATACATATAACTAGTGATAGGTGTTTAACAAAAATACATACATCTAAGTTCAAAGTGGTAATATTCAAATGCTAATTGAAAATATTATTATTATATATTTGATAACACATTGCATTTCTCATTTCTCATTTCTTTCATCTCTGAATCTGCCGTACCCAGAAAAGAGATAGGTGTTTGATTGACGACATTAGGGTCATCTTCCTCAACCTCAGGAAATAAGTTAGAGTCAGCATCATAAGCTTGAAACTCATCATTCTCTATATTTCTTCTCCTAAGGAAATTATGAATCGCTATTTTTTGCACAAATCATACAAATTTGATCCTCATAACTATAACCAGGTATGTCTGCAAAAATCCTCTATCTGGCTTTCCAAACTCCAAATGTCCTCTCAATCACACTTCTCAATGAAGAATGAGCAACATTGAACTTTTCATGTGCATTGCGTGGTTGCTGGCCACATTGAAACTCAGTTAAATGATATCGTGCTCCTTTATACATATTGCATATGACCATATTCCACCTTGTCAGCGTTTAACAATCAGTTGCTTTTATGACAAAGAAAAATTGATTCTACATGATGGGTGCATGATAGAAATGGAAGCTTTTCAATCAAAAGTAAGTATCAAACTCCATTTGCTTAAAATTCTATTCATTTGATCCATACAATTCTGAATGAGAACCGTTGTAGTACTTTAAGTGACAAAATCTGAATATACTGCAAAACAAGGGTTAATTTTAATTATTTATCAAGCCTGGGCATTGCATAAACTAAATTGAACCACATGATTTAATGAAGATCTAGATAGAACCAAACCACATGACCAACTAAACAAGATTAGGAAATCTGTTTCGTTTCTGTACATGACAGTAATTTCGATTGACAACCATGTTATCACTGCTAAATTCCAAAATCTCGAGCTCACATAGCAAATAATTGAACCAAAATTCAAAAAAAAAAACAATCATAAACAAACATGGAAGAAACCAAAACACTAAATAAATTCAACTAACAAATCAACAGAAACCTCCACAGTGAAACCGTGAATCTAGAACGAAATATCAATAATTAGATTATAAACCGAGCATAGAAAATCCAAAACCTAATTTTGTTTGTATAGATCCGTTTTAATTTCTAATGAAATCATAAAAATTAAATAAAAATCTCGCAGGCTAATAAACAAACTTATCAGTAGAACAACAAGGCTCTGTTGATTGGGGAGAAACAGACATAGAAAATGACGGATAAGCAACTATGGTTGTCGATCGGTACCTGAATTTGCGTTGGAAGGATGCCAGAGAAAGGAGAGATTCCGGTGGTGATCGAAGATGTGGAGAAGGAGCTCGAGATCTGGAAGAGGCGCACGAAGAGAGAGAAGAGCGGCTGCTGGCTTGGGTTACCTTTGTGAAAAGAAGGTGATGAGAGAAGAAAACCCTATTTTAATTAAAATGAGGGTAGTTTTGGAATATGAAAATTTCATTTAATGACACTATTCATCCGTGTTTTTTATTCAACACTAGCCCTAATGCTTATGACTTATAAGGAAAATTGTGCTTTAGTTGACTTGTACTCTATTTATGGTTTATTACTCCACATTTGAAATCAAACACTATCTAAATGACTTATGAGAAGTCATAAGCCATAAACACTAACCCATAAGCTACATCAAACAGACCCTATGTATTACCAATTCGATAAACTATAATTGAGTATTTTTCATCAACAATTAAAATATACTCCCTCCATCCCACTACAACCTTCCCGGTTACCGTTTGTAGGACTGAAAAACTTTTTAAATCCATACTAACCAATTTGTGTATCAACCGTATCATTTATCATTGGTACATAAAAATTGGTATATCGAAATGTTGGTACGATAGTACCGTACCAGTTGTGTATAATTGGTTGGTATATGGTACATAGACTTAATGTTGGTTGGTATACCAAGTACCAATTATAATTTTTTAAAATATTAATTTTCATATAAATATGTATGTATGTAAAAAAATGTCCGTTATTTTCCTCCTAAAATCGAATCCAATTGAGACAAAATTGTAATCTCAAGTAAAATATGCTTCACCCTCTATTTACGCCAATCTTCTTCCCATTTACCCAGAAATGTCGTTTTCATAAATTTTCACACATTGTTTCTTCAATAATACATTTTCTACCATTCTCATGGTCTTTGAAACAGTAACATATTTGTCTCTCAAATTCCATTCACACATAAACCTCACCTATCAAACAATCCCCAAGATTCAATCAATATCAGAACCCTTTTTGCAAAAATCCATAAAATATATTCGTCTCAAATTCAATTGCTACTTAATGTTGCTTGTTATTATGACTTGATTTTTATGCTTCCTTTCTCATGCTATATAGAACATTGGAATATCACAAAATAAATGTCAAAACTTGAATCACAAAATAAATGTTCAAAACTTGATTTACAAAATAAATGCCATACTTTTTTGAATTTTGATTCTACATTTGGTAAATGCAAATACCAACCGTACCAATCGAGTACCAACCGCACCAATTAAATTGGTATACCGACTTAATTGGTTGGTAATGGTAAATATTTTTATATACCAAGTTAAATTTGGTGGGTACATAGTACAAACGAAATATAATTGTTATACCTATCAAGCCACCCTAACCGTTTGCATAAAAATTAAGAAAAAGTGTAGTGTAAAAGGTGTTGTGAGTATAAAAAGTGAGATAGAAGCGAGAAAGTGAGGTAGGAAATAATAATTGAATTGTTGTTGTTAGTATAACATGTGGGTCCCATAAATATAAAAGTAATAAAACATTTCATTTTAGATAGTGTGTAGTTTGTAATGAGACGTAAAATGAGAAAATGTGTAGTTTGTAATGGAATGTAGGGAGTATAATATATATATATATATATATATATATATATATATATATATATATTGAAAAATCAGTGGGGGTCGCCCCCGTTGGTGCCTACATAAATCCACCCTTGCTTGCGATATAGTGTGATCAAGTTATATGTTGTTGGAACTTGTGTGATATTTATCACACATTGATAAAAGATGGAAAATCAAAGGTCCTTATAATAGATTTCAATAGGTGAATATATATATATATATATATATATATATATATATATATATATATATATATATATATATATATATATATATATATATATATATATATTAATAAGCCAAAACTGGGCCTTGGGGCCTTTGGACATTATGGTGATAGATTGGTCGTACTCAATTTGATATTTCTAGTCAATTTAAGAAGAATTAAGGAGAAAGTGTGTCTCAATTAAAGTATACTAAAGTTCTTGAAAGTTTGATGTATAATGAATTGTACAAGATTGGATTTAGCATAATTGTAAGTAGTATTAGCCGTTACTCACATAATCATGGACAAGATCATTGTTTGCACTAGTGAGAGTGTTGTGATATTTAAAACATACAATGAATACACGATCAACTATGAAAACAGAATTTGTAGCCTTAGATAAAGCCGCTGAAGAAGTGGAATGACTCAAAAATTTCATAGAGGGTATTCCTTTATGGCCAAATCCAGTTACCGCCATTTGTATACATTGTGATTAGTATGGTTGTTCTTACAATAGCAAAGAACCAAATATACAATGGCAAATTGAGGCATATAAGGCGTCGTCACAAAACAATATGACATTGCTAAATAAAGCAATAATTTTCATTGATTATGTGAAGTCGAAGGAAAATATAGCAGATCATTTAACAAAAGGCCTAAATATAGAGCAAGTAGTTTTTACATCGAGATGGATGAGCTTAAAGCCAATATAATGAGTCATTATTTAGTGGCAACCTAACCTAGCAACATTGGAGATCCTATGGTCTAGGTTCAATAGGCAAACTAGTTAAGGAAGATTCAAGGAGCATAAAACACACATATGCTCATTCCTATGATGAAATTGAAGTGTGTTGTCCGTTGATGGTTAAGAGATGAATAATTATTCTTAATAATGCTAATAACTAGTAGATGTAAAGTGGAAGATTACGAACTATTCTTGATTATCATTACCTATATGAAATTGATGTGAGGTCGCATCTTTGAGAATTGAGATGGCTACGTTCTCTAAAAGACTCATGAATAAAGGATTTGTTCAAAATCGAAATGTACACACCCGTAAGAATTGAAAAATGTATCAATATGATATGTGTGCTATTTATTGTCTCGAGTTACTATAAAAATATGGCTAGTTCAAGAATAAAAATTCACTATCCATAAAGTAAGTCTGATAAACACTCACTACGAAAGGTTCAAGTCCATAAGACGCCTTTTCCGATGCATATCATATTTAGTTTTCGTAAAGATAAAAAATTAAGTCCTTTATATTATCTTGTTTTCTATTCAAATGTTGGGTATTATTAGAGTTTGAATAGAAATGTGAGTTATTGTTGAAAATTGTGTGGTATTTATCCCACAATGATGAAAGATGGAAAATTAAAGGTTTTTATAATAGTATACCAATTGGACTCAATAATTAAGATTTGGGCCAAATGATGGGCTTGAGGAAAAATTTCTATTAGTATATATATATATATATATATATATATATATATATATATATATATATATATATATATATAGTCAAAGATTGGGCATTGGGCATTGGGGCTCTTGGGGTCTTTGAACATTATAATGATAGACCTATCGTTACTCCATTTGATCTTTCTAGTCAATTCAAGAAGAATCAAGGAGAAAGTGTGTCTCAAATAAAGTATACTCAAGTTCTTGAAAGCTTGATGTATATAATGAATTGTTACAAAACCGGATAGCATATATTGTGAGTAGGCTTAGCCGTTACTCACATAATAATGGACAAGATTATTGGTTTGCAATAGTGAGAGTGTTGCGATAACTAAAACATACAATGAATTATGGGTTGCATTATACAAAATATCCTCTTGTCTTGGAAGGATATTGTGCAATATCATGGAAATCATCAAAGTAAACAGTGAATAGACGATCAACTATGGAAGCAGAATTTGTAGCCTAAGATAAAGCCGTCGAAGAAGCGGAATGACTCAAAAATTTCATAGAGGGTATTTCTTTGTGGCCAAAGCCAGTTACTGCCATTTGCATACATTGTGATAGTATTTTTGCTCTTACAAGATCAAAGAACCAAATATACAATGGCAAACCGAGACATAAAAGGATTCGTCACAAACAATACGAGACTTGCTAAAGAATTAAATAATTTTCGTTGATTATGTAAAGTCGAAAGAAAATATAGCAGATCCTTTGTCAAAAAGGCCTAAATAGAGAGCAAGTAGTATTTACATCGAGGGGGATTGGCTTAAAGCTAATACAATGAGTAATTACTTGGTGGCAACCTCACCTAGCAACATTGGAGATCATGGTCTAGGTTTAATAGAAAAAACTAGTTAAGGAAGACTCAAGTAGCATAAAATACACATGCTCATTCCTATGATGAAATTAAAGTGTGTTGTTCATTGATGGTTAAGGGTTGACTAATTATTCTTAACAATGCTAGTAACTAGTAGATGTAAAGTGGAATAGTATGAACTATTCTTGATTAGCATTACCTATATGAGATTGATGTGGGGTGACATCATTGAAAACTGAGATTACTACGTTCTCTAAAATTATCACGAAGAAAGAATTTATTCAATGAAAACAACCGTAAGAATTGAAAAATGTATGTATGTATATATATATATATATATATATGTGTGTGTGTGTGTGTGTGTGTGTGTGTGTGTGTGTGTGTGTGCGCGCACATTTATTGTCTCGAGTTGCTACAAAAATGTGGGTAGTTCAAGAATAATAGTTCACTATCCACAAAGTAAGTCTGATAAATACTCACTACGAAAGGTTCAAGTACACAAGACATCTTTTTCGATTTATATCATATTTAGTTGGGGCAATTACCAAATCATCCCTCACCCTAACAAAAAGGACCACCAAGGACGTATATTTTACACCCTGCCACTACTATTAAGCGAACATGTGTCCACACGCTAATGATTTTAGCATTCAAACAAGCTCCCCCCTCTCTCTCACCTCTCTCCTCACTCATTCTCTCCTCTCTCTCCCCACTCTGTCTCCTCTCTCTTTTTTTGTTCTTCAAAACTTTAAAATGAAATATCTTAAGATCTAAAAGTCAAAAAAATCTAAAACCACCGTTATGCTCGTATCGTCAAAACAAATCAAACTAGCATTATCAACATATAATCTTAATCAACTTTGAGAAGTTCACAATTGATTTTTAGAAGTTCACATTTGTATTTCACAGTTGTTGCAAGAACAACCAAGAGAAGTTTACAGTTGATTTAGTTAAGTTCATATTTTTTTCATGAAAATGTCTTATATTTTACTTAATTCACAGTTGTTTTAGTTAAATTCACAATTGTTTTTAGTCTTTTATAACCTCTATTTTTATGAGATTATTTGACATGTTTGTTAAGTTCACAGTTGTTTTTAGTTAAGTTCACTGTTATTAAGTCTTTTATGGCCTCTATTTTTGCTATTTTATGAGATTATTTGACATAATTGTTAAGTTTACAGTTGTTTTTAGTTAAGTTCACAGTTGTTTTTAGTCTTTTATGGCCTTTATTTTTGCTATTTTATGAGATTATTTGACATATTTATTAATTTTTGCATGAAAATGTCTTCTAATTTACTTAATTCACAGTTGTTTTAGTTAAGTTTATAGTTGTTTTTAGTCTTTTAAGGCTTTTATATTTGTTATTTTATAGATTATTTTATATATTTATTAAGTTTACAATTATTTTTAGCATTTTATGGATTCTATTTTTGCTATTTTATGAGATTAAGAATATAGTTATAAAAACAGTTGTTTTAGTCTTTCATTTTATGAGATTATGGACATATTGAATGTGACATCTCGGATAATAGATTTCTTCGAAAGATTGCATTTCAATATATTTTCTTGCAGCACTAATAACTTAATTTAGTTAAATATATTAGATAAATTAAAATAATCTACACCGATAATTTTATATAAACTTATATATGCGTAAGTTATCATTTTTATAAGAATAATGAAAATAATGGATAAATATAATTTTCATAAATTTTGCACGATATGCTTATTTTGAAATAGCCTAGTTAAAAAAATTATATTTAATTATTGAACTGTATCATGTGAGAAAATTGGTCACATTGTTATATTACTACGAACAATAGCAATAGGATATATTATAAAATGATTTGGATTGTTGTAAGAGTTAGAGATCGAGAAAGTGTAGATGCTCTGACTCACTTGCATTATTCAGTTTTATTTAAAATAAAAAATTTAATGTGATGTATTATTATGTAACTTTCAAAACGAATTTTTTTTATTGTGAACATTTATCTTTTTTTTTAAAAAAAAGGGCAGTAAATAGGTTTTGTTTTCGTAACAACCCAGGAAATGCAAATGCAAATCTCGGGGTGTTACAAAGTGGTACAGAGCTTAGGTTATACGGTTCATAAGTTATTTGGTTTTAGGTTTTCATAAATTATGTGGTTTTAGGATTCGTCTGATTTTGGGAGTGTGAAGTTTGAAGTTGTCATATCTCTGTAGTGAGTTTTGATCCATTACGAGTATGTGGTGAGTTATTCTAAGTTCAACTTTAATGTTGAGTTTGATCGTAAGGCCGCGTAGAGTTATAATTTGTATTGGAGGGTGAGTATATTTTCACCCGACATTGTTTGTGATTAGAAATTGTAGTTGTAAAAAATAAATAAATTAAGGTGGGCAAGTGTTTTATTTCTTTGACATGGTTGCCTGTATGAAACTTGCTTTGTGTTTGTCTGTTTTTGTGCGTGTGTCTTATGTGTGTACTATGTATGTGTTGACTGTGTTGTTGATTTATGAAATTGAATGGGGTTTACTACTTGGAGCATGGCAGTTTGAAATTTTGAAATTCACAATTGTGATTATTCTTGTATAAATTGATGGGTTTTGTAATATTAAAGACAACCTAATTTCATAAACATCAGTAGTAGTTCTTACATATCTAGAAGTGATTTTTTTTATACTCCCTCCGTCCCTAAAAGATTGTCCTGTTGTATATTTTGCAATTATTAAGGAAGAGCTTCACCTTCTTGTACTTTAGTAGATTTGCACTAACATTCATGTCTAAGTTTAAAAATGGGACATACTTTTTGGGACAAGTCAAAATGGTAAATTGGACAATCTTTCAGGGACGGAGGGAGTATTAACTTTGTTGACCAATATTTATACTTTGTCGAGTACCATATGTATTTATATTGATCTTGAACCCCTGGAATACTAAAGTTGATTAGTTCAATTGTGTAAGATTATCAATTCCAAAAATTCTTGTAAGGTCCCCATGTTCTTAGAAATTCTTATGTGATCCATGTAAATTTGGAAATTACATTTTGGTATGTATGGTTCTAAATGTTTCAGATTGTCCCTATAACTTCAAAAGAACTATGTAAACTTTAATCGACTACTTGCTCAT
The DNA here is from genome assembly GCA_022495995.1 of Adenophora triphylla var. japonica. Classification (NCBI taxonomy): domain Eukaryota; kingdom Viridiplantae; phylum Streptophyta; class Magnoliopsida; order Asterales; family Campanulaceae; genus Adenophora; species Adenophora triphylla. Next base: position 213,678 of record JAFEMH010001099.1, read on the forward strand.
TGTTACTCGAATGAAATGATTCTTGAGTCCAACTTGAATATTTCTTTAGATCTTTACAATGGGATATTTTTCAAAAAACTGAATCTTTTTGTATTTTTAAAAATAAAATAAAAATTAATTAACTTATTTCTATCGTCCCTAAGTACTAGTAAAAATCTTAATACAAATACTAAAAATTTGTTGAGTTGTAGGTATGGCAAAGCTTAAGCAAACTACGAGAAAAAGTGTGGCGACGTCCACAAGTAGAGTTCAAGTCAATACAGTTCAGATAGATGATGACGAGACTTCCACATAAATGTTTCAAATTGTCCCGCAGTAGATTTGGGACGGGACGGAATATTTTAGTCCCGTCCCATTTTGTCCCGTCCTGTCTCGTCCTGTTTTATTCGTGGGACAACTTATTTTCGTCACATCTCTTCCCGTTATCCCGTATTGACGGCTCTATTCCTCCTTTCACCTCTCTCTCTCTCTATATATATATATATATATACTAGTACATGCCCGTGTCCAAGGCCACGTGATTTTTTAAAAAAAAAAATTTTATTTTTTTTTAAATTAAAAAAAAAAAAAAATTTTAAGGGCAAAATGGGAAAGGGACAAATGTATGAGGGCAAAATGAAAATTTCGCCGCTTGAAACTGTTCAAAGAACTGTTCATTCATGCTGAGGTGGACACCCTTCATTTATACTATAGATACTCCGTCCGTCCCATTTCAAACTTCACTTTTTGTCAAAATGGATGTCCCGTTAAAAGCTTCACCTTTCCTAAAATGGCAAAGAATCTTTACTATTCCACCCACTAATTATCTCTCCTATTTCACTATTAGACTATACGCAGTGGAGAGTTGAAAAGGGGAATGAAATGGATTTCAATTGGATGGAATGGTGCAATGGGAAGATGAAAAGGGGTTGGTTGAATTGGTGGGATGAAAGTTTTCATCCCGGTTGAAAGCTTTTGTTTTTTTTTTTATTCGGACATGTGTCGGCTTAGCATTGGTCAGTTGGATTTTAGAAAAAAAAAATTTATCCCAAATCTTTGAGCTTAATTATCACCTAGTAAATTTTTTTTAATTTTTTTTTCACCAAAATTCATCATTTTTTTCCCTACAAATTGATATAAGTTTCATTTGATTTGGATACACAAAAAAACACTCATTTTTCAATTTGAGCTTAATTATCACCTGGTAAATTAATTTTTTTAAATTTTTTTTTTCATCAAAATTCATCATTTTTTCCCCTACAAATTGATATAAGTTTCATTTGATTTGAATACAAAAAAAAAAAAAAAACACTCAAAGTGGTGGGATATAGAATGATGAGTTGGAGGGAGTTGAAATTTAATTTAAGTTAGTTATTGTAGGGGGTTAAATGAAATGGGTAGATGAAATATTAGGTGAATGAGAAAAAGTGTAAAAAGTGTTGGATGAAATGGGGAGGGGGTATTAAACTACTGTGGGTAGTCTTATACTCACAACACTTTTCAAATTTACTATTTCCTCCCCTTATTCTCTTTCTTATTTTACTTTTATACTCACAACATTTTTTCTTTCCATCTATTTTCTTAAGTTGCGTGATTTGAAAAAAGTATGAATCAAGAAATGGGAGGGAGGGAGTACATATCAAAATCTGCTAAAGAGATGAGTATCAAGACAAGAAGAGTCATCAAATATTTTCCCATGCTAATCCACCTCTTGCTATGCCCACGTGAAGACTAGTTGTCAACAACATTATATGGAATTGTGGCCCTCAACAAAAATTAGGATAGGGTTAAATACAGGGAACGAAAAATATAGAGAATCAAAAAAATTACTAAAATATCCATTTATATAATTTTTTATTTTTTTTTTTTTAATCTTCAAACAACACTCTTCCTCTTCCTCTCCCTCGCTCTCTCTCTCTCTCTCGGTACGTACGACGCACCATTCGCCATGGCTCGAGTAAAAATTCCGGCGGTCCTGCACTCCGCCTTCCGCCGCCGCTACCGCCACTGCCATCGCCGCCGCCTCCGCTTCTACCACCGTGCCTGTAAAGAAGGTAATGCGATTTAAACCTAATTTTACATTCCTTAAATTTCCAATGTCTAATTTTTGTTTGATTGCTTCAATTGATTTCCTAGTTTTTGTATGAACTGCGTTTAAGTTGATTTTAATGGCAGAAATCATCTCGTGTAAATTCACACGAGAATCATCTCGTGTAAACTCACACGAGAAGCATGTCGTGTGAGTTCACACGAGATGCTTCTCGTGTGAGTTCACACGAGATGTGCCCAGTGTCCACTCTTTTTCTTTACATCGTTCATATTCAGTTATAAATGCTAAATAGCTAATTTATTGTCTCTTATTTGTTTTTTTTGTAGGCACGTGAACGTATGACCGCGTCCAATAGAAAGAGGAAGGCCGAGAATGCAGCTAAGGCAGATAAACGTAGCAAAAAGATACATGATAGGACTATCGTACGTGAGCAGCCTGATACTGGGTTTGAGCATGAGATTGAGGATGTAGGAGATGATGAGTCATCTTCTGATTCTGATGATAGTGGTGAGGAGGATGTAGGAGATGATGAGGCATCTTCTGATTCTGATGATAGTGGTGAGGAGGATGAGAAGGCGGAGCAGGAGGGTGGGGATGATGATGATAAGGAGGAGGGGAGGGATGATGATGAGGAGGAGGAGGAGGAGGAGATACGTGATGTTAGACCTTTGAGGCATGGGGGAGGGGTCGGGATGTGGCTAGAGGCGGGGACGGAGGAGGAGGCGGGGTGCGGGTGAGGAGGAGCCACCATCATGGCAAGGTTGCAGTGACCCTGTGGCGGCCCGGAAGAATGTTTCACTTATATACGGGTCGTAATGGGGGTAATGTCATCACCGAGGTCGCCACTTGCGGGTGTACACACGAGGCGACACAGTGTAGTCATGTAGTCACGAGATTGCACTGATAGGATCGATCAGTGGTGGGGTCGTGGAGAGGAAATGGGCGGCCAATCACACTAGTATTATACTACGTATTTGACGTCTTTTCCACCTTTCATTATCCCATTTATTGGAGGCATCACGATGTGGCATCCGATGGACATTGTGGCTATAGAGCCGTAGCGCACGTATATACGGAGATGAGAGATGTGGGCTCGAGTGCGCTCGGGATCATTACGAGGCGCATGCTCGCTAAGACCTTTATCAAAGAGTTCTAACTTGGATAAATGTAAAGGAACTCTTACGTAGGATTGCTTGCTATGTCCGGCCGACACCGGACAATACTTATTGGATGGACCTCCCAGATCTTGGGCACATCATTACCACGTGGTATAATGTGGCGTTCATTTCGTACTCGGCTAGCGGCGGCAGCTTATGCCTTCCAGTGACTGTACCAGCAGGAGTAGGACCACCGATAAACACAGTTGTGGTGGGACAAGTGACAAACCATTTTATATTGGTATGATACTTAACTGTCTCATCTATATTTGTAATATTTAAGTGTCTTACTTAAATTCATTGTATTTAACTGTTATTACTTTTGCAGCTGCACATGTCAGGCAATGATTACCCAATACCGCCACCACCGAACACTTGGAGGGAACACTGTGATCCAAGTGCAAGTCAACTGATCCTCCGATACCGAGATATGATAGCAGCATTTAATGAACTCTATGATCAGGATAACCATGCAAGAAGAGAAAGATTACGTAGGGGATAATATATGTGTAATGGTTTTTGAATTAGAAAGTTTGTATGAATGTTTGGATGTTTGAATTATATGCTTATCCTTGTTAACACTTTTATTTCGTATACAATTTGTCTATTGGTCCCTCCCACTATTTTGTGGAGATGTGCTATCATATCGAGAAACAAATTTCAGTTCTAGTTGCTTTTGCTGTTGCTGTTGTGAAAATGCAGGTTCAGACACCATTTTGTGTATACGTACACGATATGTACTCACTCATCTCGTGTGAAATTACATGAGACATCTCGTGTGCATATACATGACATTTATTTCGTGCATATGTAAACGAGACATCTCGTGTAGATTCACACGGGATAAGTGAGAACATCTCGTGTATACACACACGAGACGGGCAAGGGCAGGGTTGGAATTTTTTGTTTCCTGTATTTTTCGTTCCCTGTATTTAGTATTTACCCAAAAATTATAAAGCTGCCAACTCAAGAACTTAGGTGGCCTCATTAAACAACTTATTAATTCAATTTCTAGTTCCCAATCCATCCCATATATTATTATTTTTTTTTCTTTTTTTTACTAAATTGATAAAATTCTAATTATGACAATCTTTCCTACTTCAAAAGAAATTGTCCCCAAATTCAGCTTAAACTAAGCCTCAAATCATTTTACAATATATCTCATTGCTACGGTTCGTAGTAATATGATAATGTGACCAATTTTCTTACATGATACTGTTAGGTCCCAAATGGTAGGAATCAGGCTAGAGGGGGGGTGAATAGCCTGATTAAAACTTTTTGCGGAAAACTCTTAGTCTTTGAAAAGGTTGTAGGCAACACTTACTAACCGGTAGATTAATTTTGCACAGCGGAGATTACGGTTAGGTAGATATACAACCGGTTAGGTAGAGTTTCAAAACCAGTAAGTTAAAATCCTCATGCAAACAAAAGCACATTATATTTCCAAGTAAGACAAACATGTTAAGCAGTAAGTTGAGTCAATAGGTTGTGACCAGTTGAGAGATTATCAACTAGTTACAACAACATAACAATAAATGAACAAACACACAAAGAAATGACACATTGTTTGAAGAGGTTCACAGTGTTAAATAACTGCTCGCCCTTTACCAAAGTTTGGTCAGAACTTGGATTTGTGAAAGTGCACTACCATATTAATGGTTCCTACCTATTACAAGTTGCAAGCCAATGATTGAAGGCTGCCAAACTAAAGGTGACCACTAACGGATCGTGCTACAATAAAGACCTGGTATTTTCTAGAGATGTGCTCACAAGTTGAGCTGATTTCTCTAGGGTGTTGTGTGTGAATCAATCAATGTGTTCCATGAATAATCTAATATGGGAACACTACAATATTGATTGAGGTGCTCAGTTTTTAAGTCCTACAGAGATGTCTAGTGAAAGAGGGGACTTGCTTTGAATGCTTTGAACTAGGGGATTTGCAGGTTGGTAGTTCAGAGCAGCTCACTCTCAAGGATCATAAATGCACCAACCTTCTTCAATGCTCCAGGGAAGCTATTTATAGTGAACTTTGAAAAGGAGCCGTTGTCTTTGAAGAGGTTGCAATGATGACTTGATCAGTCATGCCTTTGAATTGAAGGATCTTTGCATTAAATGCCTGAGATAGGAGAGAGAAGATTTTCCTTGAGAGGTTGGATGGATGTGAGTACTGGTTATTTTGACAATCTATTTTGAGATTCTGACAGCCGCAAGAATGTCACTTCAACGTCCATTCAGCATGCTTGCTTTACCAACTTTAGCTAAAGTAGGTTGCTGGGTAGTTGGTAGCAATAAATGCTTCGGTTAGGTTAGGCTGAGGGAAGCTTGCTGAGAAAGCTTTAACCGGCAAGGAAGGAGACATAACCTGTGAAGGTTACATCAACTAGGAAAGGGGCAACCGATTAGGTGGGCACACCGGTTGAGTGATTAACCGGTTAGGTAGCCAAACCGAGTAACTCACATAAATCAAAGAAGCAAATCTTCATGTCTTCAAGTCTTCAAAACCTTGAGAAAATTACATGAATTAAAACACTGGCACTAGCACTAAGGGGACCTATCATACATAGAAAAATTCTATTTGGTCTAACTAAAATTAGGGGTCCACATTAATGCTTGTTGTGATTGGGATTAAGCAATTCTAAACTTAAACATATATTTGACTAACAATCTCCTCCTAATTGCTTAAATCCAATCACCCTAGGTTAGCATCATCTTGACTTAGTAAAAGAATGACTAAAATTTTATCTTTTAAATATGTCATTCCCTAAGTTAAGTAACAACTTAGATGTAACCTGAGAAAGCTTACAGACAAATTGAAAGCTAAAATTAAAGAAAACAAATTAAGGTAAAAGATTTTTGAATGAGTAAACCTGCAAAATGAAACAGTTAGAACAGTTTGAACATTCAAAAACAATTAAAAGAAAATAAGGAAAGACAAGTCATTCAAAACAACAAAGTTTGAGGACAAGGAAATCTCATTGATTAAGCTGCAACCGGTTAGGCAAAAGATGGAAAGACAAGTTCATCATCGGTTACATTCTAGACAGGAGCAGCAGGGTCATCGGTTGGAGGCAAATCCTTGGGCTCTGTAGGTGGAGTAGCCGATGGACTGACCGGTTGGGTGCGAGATTTCTTTGCTGATTTCTTGGCTTCCTTCTCATCTCTCTTTCTTTTCTTCCTAGCAGACTTCTCAACATCACGGTCTGCTAACATCTTCTTGAGCACTTCATTTTCTGATTTAAGCTTTATCCTCTCAGTGTTGGTCTTTCTAAACAAAGAGGCTTGATCGGTCAACTTCTGGTTCAACTTCTTGATTTCCTCGGTAGCAAGCTTCAAATCGGTTTGGGCATCCTTGGCAGTGTTCATGAGCTCTTTATTCAATTGAGACAAGGCACCAAGCTGAGTAGAGAGTTCAGTGATCTTAGCATCCTTCTCAAAAAGATCAGCTACATAGTTAGCTAAGTCCTTTGCATATCCGTGCTCCATTCTGTCTAACCTCTTCTCTTCCTCCTCCTGATTGGACTTAATCATACTCGCAACCAAGGCATCATATAACTCACAAAGATCACGAACAACAACGGGTCGGTTGAGTTCTTCTTCAGGAACTGGTTGAGGAGCATCAGGTGAAGGATCAGCATCGGCAACAGCATCACTATCAGTAGAGGAGTCAATGGTTGATGAGCTGACTGAGATAGCTGGAGGACCGGTTGGATGAGCAGCAACAGTTAAGGCTTGAACCGGTGGAGGAGTAAATACTTGGATGGCAAGTGACTGGTTAGGTGGAGAAAAGTGAATGGTAGGAGGCTTCTCGGTTAGATGAGCAGTAAGAGGAATAGAGCGACCGGTAAGGGAATGAGTTGGAGAACCGGTAGAGGCATCGGTTGAAGGATCGGTTGGAGAATTGACGTGAACTGGACCGATCCTAGAGACTTGACCGGTTGGAGAAAAGGTAATCTCCTCATCAACTGATACAGAAGAAGCAACATAGGGGCTAAACACTAGGAAGTCATTGGGATCAGAAGAGATAATTGAATCAGATTCAAGGCTAAGAGCAATGGCATTCTGAATGTCATAGGCTTCATCAAATGCATAAGCAACCAGATTAGCAGCAGCTGAGGCCAATGATAAAGTATTTTGCCTTAACCGAATCAAGGGAATGACTCTAAGAGCAAGGAGAAGAAGGGAAGCTTGACGAATGTTGCTCCACGGCTGAGGATTGCCATTTCTCATAATAGAAAGCTGGGTCACATTTGGCATTAACCCAACTCTGTGCGTGACATCATAGGTCCATCTCAAAATTCTTAGCTCCAAAACCTGAGAGATCCGGTTATTGACTGAGAGATAACGCATGAAAAGATTTGCAGAAGAGAAGGTGCACTCAATCGGTCCTGTAGCTGTTTGAGCAACTCCTCCTTGAATTCTGATGTGGCGAAGCCTTTGAGATTTGGAAGGAGAGAATATCGGTTTTTGCTTGGATGGAAAGTTGGTGACCAACTGTTGATCGATTTTAGAAGGCTTGACCGGTTGACCTTTGGGAGGAGGAAACCGTTTACGAAGTTTAAGCACAACCAGTTTTTGAGCTTTGAAACTGGTTTCCCCAGGGCCAACGGTTCTGGAGAGGTAGAAAGGAATATCAACATCTTTCTCTTTCAATTTCTTGAGCTCTTGGGAGAATGGAGGAGGGTCAGGCACTATCTTGTACTCAGCACGACTAGAAATTTTCTCGTGAATGCCAAAGAGGGGAATACCATGAGATGTTCGAGGAATGGAGGACTTCGTGGTATAGTAATTCAACGGAGAGAATATATCTTTCTGATAGAGGCACAGATCGGCATAAACTGGTGGGACAGCACGATCCAGAATGTTGAATTCATCTTCATCATCAGAGATTTCCTCCACCTCAAAGAAGTCAGATTCGTCATCAGGAGTAGTAGAAGTGGGAGGCACAGACTGAATCTCCTCCTCAATTCTTGGAGGGCTTGAAAGCATTGACTGAATTTCTCTCACTTGGCTATCAAGAATAGAGGCTTGAAGAGCTTGAGCAGTAGCCAGAGCATCGGCTCGGTCTTGCAGTCGCTTTTCCTCCACATCAAATAGGCTAGCAGCTACAGCCTGTTGCAAAAGAACATCATCGGCATCAATCGGTTGAGATACTCCAACCGGTTCAGTAGATACATCGGTTGGAGGAATTGAGACCGGTGGAGACATCATCGGTTGAGTAGAGGCCGGTTTGACAGCAGTGCCTCCTCCCAATGGGGTAACCGGTGATGTATCGGTAAGGCCTCCTCCTAGGCTTCTAACCGTTGCCATTGGTTTAGGAGTAGTGAACAATTGATCCGTACTCTCCATTCGGTCAGGCTTATCATCTCCATTAGAACTAGAGTCAGAACTCGAACTAGACTCAGCAATCTCCTCAGATTTTTCTTTTTCTTCCTCTTCATCTTCAAACATGGCATCAATCTCGGCATCGGTGACAGTGGGCCACTTGGTTTTGATAGATTGAACCGATGAGAAGAAATCGGCAAGGGAGACATTTCCAGCAGCTTTGAGCTCAGCATCCATATCCAACAAATTATCCAACACATCCATTACATTTCTAATCAATTGATTCTTCCTTGGGCCAAGGCAAACCGGTTCAGAGTCAAAGTTTGGGAGAGAATCAAATTCCATCTCATATCTCCCAGACTGGTAATAGTCAGTCTCAATCAGAGTGTCTTCTGCTCCATATAGAATGGCAAAGTCTGCCCATACAGCTTGGACCATCATGTCCTGTCTCATTCTATCTTGAGCTAAGTAAACAGCATTCCATTTGAGGGGAAGCTGATCGAAGAATTTGTTGTATTGTTTGATGAGACTGCGCCTAGAAGATGAAAGATCAAAGTCTCTGAGACGGCAAGGTCTGCTGAAGTATACACCATTTTCTTCATGTCTATTTTCAAAATCAATATAGTCTTGAATGTTGCCAACTGGTACGGAAGACTTGTTGATTTCATGGAATTGAAGTAATTTCCGAATAAATGGTGGCAAGTGATCAATTGGATATACCCAACTAGGAGAAGGAGCAGACTGAGGATTGAAAGACCAAGGATTGTTGTGGAAAATATGGAAGGTGGGATGTCATCGGTCAAGGTATCGTGGCCAAGCAATCGGTTGGGGATGAAGGGTATGAATGAGGAAATGTCGGCTTCTATTCTCTTCCTTCTGTCAGCATTTTCTTTGGCTATTTGGGAAGGGGTTTTTGGAATTGGTTTTGATTTTGAGGAGGTTGGAGGAGTGAGAGGCTTGGATGATTTTCTTGCTGTCTTCTTGGGTCGGATAACAGTGGAGATGGGTTCATTGTCATCAACATCAGGTTCTGGTGATTTTCTTTTGGCCGGTGAGGGGATCGGTTGAGTAGGCTTAGGTTGATCAGAGACCGGTTTAGGTGTATCGGTTGACTTCTTCTTCTTCGGTTGAGAGGTCTTCTTCTTTGTCGGTTGAGCTTCGGTTGGAGGAGCAATGACAGCAGTAGGTTTGGCTTCTCTAAGAATCCTTGCCTGATCAGCCTTGTCAAATGCTTTGACAAACGATTTAGGAACAGATGGCTGACTACCAGAGATGGTGAAGATTGATGGGATTCTCATTAGGATTCTGCTCATTAGGAGATAATGAATGGGTTTAGCCTTGTTTGATCTGGACAAGGGCTTCTCCTTCTGAAATTTCTTGAAAGCAATTAGAATGACTCTGTAGATGAAGGAGCACCAGTTGAACTTCCTCTGAAGCATAACAACTGCAATGGCTTTCCATTGTATCATAGTGATACAATGATGGGAACCAGACCGGCAAATCACACATCGGTCAATTACTTCGGCCAAGGCGTAGTGAACAGCATCCAGATCAGCTTTCTTATTTCCTTCACCGGTCACAAATGGATCGGTTCCACGAACACTAGCCCATGCTAATTCCATATCCTTCGAGGTGACAGAAGATGAACCGGTTGAGGGAACAGTAGGGAAAGCTTTGGCAATGGAGTTTGGAGAGAAATCAACGGAAAAACCACCAACTGTTGAAGAAATATGAGATACAACACCGGACTTTGGATTATATTCTACAATGTAACGACCCTAACCCTAGGCACAATTTTAGTATAATATTATATGCTTTTAATATCATTGTTAATATTATGTGCTCGTTTTTTATATACTTGATTCCTTATATTAGGATAAAATGATAGGAAAATAAAATAATGCTCTAGGAAAATATAAAAATAGGAAATGGATAAGGAGTAAGAGGAGGTTAAATTGGGTAAAATAAATAATGGGAAATAAAAAGGGACTTTCATTTTAATGGTTGAAAGCCTTGGATTTAAAATGTTAAGGTGGGGGGACCATCCTCCCTAATTCACTCTCCTTTCCCTCAATAGTCAACACCCTCCCATACCTCCCCATACTTCCTCTTACACTCCCATACTCCATCTACCTCCTCCATCATTTCTCTTATACTTCTTCTCTAGCAAAGAAAGCTCCATGGAAAGCCTCCATTAAAGCTTCCCCTTCCAAGACTTATAGCTAGATCATTTCTTGTCCATTTTTAAATCCAAGTGTCCTTTTGTGAGTGGTTCATCTCAAGGAGTTGATCAAGCCTAGAAAAGCTTCCTTTCATCTTGTATTGGCTAGGTGAGTTGTTATGATTTCCTTCTTATAAATGTTCATAAACTCTTTAATGTTGTTCTTGTTCATGTGATGTTTGTTTCATGCTTGGGAAACCTTATAGAAGTTGTATGATTAGTAAATGAAGTAGAAGGAAGTAAATGTTCATGTAAGATGATTTTAGAGGAAATGAAATGGGTGGAAGATTTAGTGATAAATAATCTAGGGCTACTTTATTTTGGGTTTACATGATTTAGGATGAACTTTGTAAAGCTAGGAAATCCTTTGGGTGTTCTTGAAATTAGGGTAGAGGAAAAGAAAGGGAATGAAGCTAAGTAGAAAAGGGTTGAAATCTGGAAATTGCTGAAGAAGGACTTGGGCGGTCGCCCAAGGGGGCATGAGCGGCCGCCCATGCTTCCAGAAACTAGTATGCCTTGGAAAGCCTCTTGGGCGGTCGCCCAATAGGGCAGAAACTTAGGGTCACCTTGAAATCCACTTGGGCGGTCGCCCAAGTGGTATGGGCGGTCGCCCAAGACCCCAGAAATTCAACTTTCAATCTGAATCAGAATTAGTTTGGCAATCTTGTTTGGTGACTTATGAATTGTAGCTCCCACTTGGTAAATTGAACTTGAACCTTCATAGAGGCTTTGTATTATTGTATAATGACCTTGTAGAATGTATTGATGATACTTCCTTACCTTACTTGAGTTCATATACATTGTTTATATTATGCATAGTGTATTGATTAAATGTCGCACTATGATATTGGTTGGACATGAGTATATTTTACCATGTTGCTATATTGTTATCCCTTTTTGCGGATTATGTTTCAAGTATCTATTATGTGCTTGATATTTGTTAATCAACTGATGTTGGGGGTATAACATAATACGATCAATTAGGGAAGTGTGACCTAATGTGATCGGATTATGTTATATCTGTGACCGTCCCCTCCCTGGCCGCGGGTCGGGGTATAGCATCTGTAGTGAGCCAAAAGCCTTACAGAGTTGCTACTATCTTATTTGGTTCCCTGAAAAACGGGTCTTATAAGATGTGAGTATTGCTTAAGCAGCTCACTGTAAGATTGGAGTATTATTATACCCAATGTTGTACGACTACTGTTCAGACGGGAAAAGGTAAACCAAGGTAATGGAATGTGTTTACAGCTTTCCCAATGTGTTATGTGTGACTAGTTATGTGTTGCATTTATCTGGCATATTGCTGCATTCATAATAGCTTGCTGAGATTTATTCTCACCCCTCTCCCTTTAATGTTTTTAGATCCCGAGACAGGAGGACCGGCCAAGTAAGGGCGGAAAGGAGTTTGGCAGTGAGCTTTTGGGTATTGTCGGGGTACGTTAGGTTGGCGTAGAAATTATATTTTGTTATAAATCCTTTATGGAGTTTGTAATTATAAACTTTACATTTCTACGTTAAAACCAATATCTTTTGTAACTAAACAGGTGAATGTTTTCAAAGTTGGTCAACTCCTCCTTCAAAGTGGAGAGGAGTGGAGTTATTTTGAAATGACAATGTTAATGATGTTTATATGTGAAAGTTAAATCCAAGTTTTAAAAGTTTAGTAAGTTTGGGTAGTTTGGGGACGCTCCAACTCGGGACACGTGTAGGTTCCGGGTCGGGGTCCTCACAGTTGGTATCAGAGCTCGGTTAGAGTTCTCGGGTAGAGTCTAGCTGAGTGAGAATGTGTGATAACTGACGTCGAGTGTTTAATGCAGGAGTTTGTACTAATGGCGGGAAATGATGGTGATCAGAATCGGGCTTTGGGTGATGTTGGTAATCCGAATGCCGAAATGATGGATATGTTCCGAGTGTTTCTTCAGAATATGGCAAATCAGAATCAAGGTAGGGGACAACAACAACCCGAAGGTAGGCAAGGGCACCATGGTCTAGAGAAGTTCGTGAAGATGTCTCCTCCTAGCTTCAGCGGGGATCCGGATCCGGTGAAGGCGGAGAGATGGCTTGAAGCGATGAACAAGATTTTCTTGGCTATGGAAAGTTCGGATGCAGAAAAGGTGAGATGTGCCGTTTTCAAGTTGGAAGGACCCGCGGAGCACTGGTGGCAGGTAGTGAAGGATGGTTGGGACCGGGATTTGACACCGCAGACTTGGGAAAATTTCACACGTAAGTTCCGGGATCACTTCGTTCCGATGGTGACTAGAGATAAGAAAGAGGTTGAGTTTCTGAAATTGGAGCAAGGGGCAATGTCTATAGCACAGTATTCAGCAAAGTTTACGGAGTTAGCCAGATATTGTCCTCATTTGGTACCGGATGAAGAGAGGCGTATCTACAAGTTTGTGAAAGGCTTAAGGGTGGAGTTCCGGAAGCAGCTTTTGACTCATGACTTCACCAACTTCCAAGCGGCTGTGAACATGGCGTATCGGATTGAGAATGACATAGAGAAGCATCGTGGTAAAAATGAAGGCGGAAACAGAAATAGATTCCAAGGTCAAGGTTCGGGACAGAACAGAGGGCAGCCAAGGACATTCACTCCGGGAGCAAATTGAGGAGGAAGCGTAGCGGCTCCGGCAAATCGTTCGACTTCCGGTCAGTTTGGGACAACGTGTGGATATTGCAAGAGGCAAGGGCATTCGGAGGACAAGTGTTGGAGCAAGCAAGGCAAGTGTTTGGAGTGTGGGTCGACAGGCCATTTTCGGAGGAATTGTCCCAAGTGGCAGAGTAAGCAAGCTTCGGGTAGTGGTCAAGGGGGACAAGGTAGTGGTGTGAAGAGAGATGTTGACGGGAAACCCAAAGATAGAGTCCAAGGTCGAGTGTTTGCCTTGGGTCGAGGAGAGGTCGATCCTAATGCCGTCATTAGAGGTATAGTTCCTATCTCAGGAGTTAAGGCCCGCATTCTTATAGATCCCGGGTCTTCCCATTCATTTGTGGCATCTCATTTTGCATTCTCATTGCATATTTTGCCTGAATCTATGCCTTATGTGTTGGAGGTCTCTACTCCTATGGGAGAGTGCCTTGCATCTTCTTTGATATATCGTGGTTGTGATGTGACTATATGTGGGCATGTATTGCCGATGGATTTGGTCGAGTTACCAATCCGTGATTTTGATGTGATCCTTGGGATGGATTGGTTGAGTCAGTGTCATGCTTTGGTAGACTGTCGTAGAAAACGAGTCTCATTTGCTATGCCTGATGTGCCTACTTTTATATTTGATGCGGATAAATTTTAGTTCGGTTTGCATGTTATTTCCGCTTTAAAAGCTAGAAAGATGCTATCTAAGGGGTGTGCGGGTTACTTGGCTTATGTGGTAGATTCCAATAAGAAGTCGCCCGAGTTAGTTCATGTTCCGGTTGTGAACGAGTTTAGTGACGTGTTTTCTAGTGAGTACTCTATGCCTCCGGATCGTGAGGTAGAGTTTTGTATTGACTTAGTACCCGATACCGCCCCTATCTCTAAAGCACCCTATAGAATGGCTCCGGCCGAGTTAAAAGAGTTGAAAGTCCAATTGCAAGAATTGCTAGACCGGGGTTTTATTCTCCCTAGTGTGTCTCCGTGGGGAGCACCGGTTCTATTTGTTAGGAAGAAGGATGGTACCTTACGATTATGTATAGATTATCGTTTGTTGAACCAAGCCACTATAAAGAATAAGTATCCTCTTCCGCACATAGATGATTTATTTGACCAACTCCAAGGTTCCGTTATCTACTCAAAACTTGATTTGAGAAGCGGATACCATCAGTTGAAGATTAGGCCGAATGATATTGCCAAAACAGCTTTCCGAACTAGATATGGTCACTATGAGTTTGTTGTAATGCCGTTCGGGTTGACTAATGCTCCAGCTGTGTTTATGGATATGATGAACCGTGTTTTCAAGCCTTACCTTGATAGTTTTGTGGTGGTCTTCATAGATGACATCCTCGTGTATTCTAAGTCCGGGAAGAGCATGAAAATCATTTGAGGATTGTTTTTCGGTTCTTCGTGAGAAGCTTGATTGTACGCCAAGTTCGGCAAGTGTGAGTTTTGGCTTGAGCGGGTTTCTTTCTTGGGGCATGTTGTGTCGAGTTCGGGAATTTCCGTGGACCCTTCAAAATTGAAGCCGTGGTTAATTGGAACTTGACCTTCGTATTTGTGAGCGAGGTTCGTAGTTTCCTTGGCTTGGCGGGGTATTATAGAAGGTTCATTGAGGGGTTTTCTTGGATTGCTACTCCATTGACTAGGTTGACTCGGAAAGATGTATCATTCATATGGGATTCCAAATGTGAAGAAAGTTTTAATGAGTTGAAGAAGAGGTTGACGACGGCTCCTGTTCTTACCCTTCCGGATGGTTGTGAGAATTTTGTGATCTATAGTGATGCCTCGAAGGCGGGTTTGGGTTGTGTTCTAATGCAAAATGGGAGAGTTATTGCGTATGCCTCTAGGAAGTTATCACCGGCGGAACAGAATTACCCTACTCATGATATGGAATTGGCGGCGATCGTGTTTGCGTTACATAAATGGAAGCATTACCTTTATGGGGCGAAATTTGAGATATTCACCGATCATAAGAGTTTGAAGTACTTATTTACCCAAAAGGAGTTGAACAACCGACAAAGGAGATGGCTTGAGTTCTTGAAGGATTTCGATTGTGTAATTTCTTATCATCTGAGGAAGGCCAATGTAGTGGCGGATGCGATTAGCCGAAAGGCGTATGTGACAGCTTTGAGTTCCCGAGAATTGAAGAGTGAGGTAATCATTGCGAATGTTCGAGCCGTTCCTACTTTGTATGGAGATTTGAAGGAAGCTCAACAAGGTGATCCGGAGTTGAAGAAAATTTTAGATCAAGTGCAAGATGGGAAAGCCGGGGATTTTGCGTTGAATAGAGATGGGATTTTAACCTTCCAAGGGAGAATTTGCGTTCCTTCATCACCGGAAATCAAGAGGCGTGTCTTAGAAGATGGCCATAAGTCCAAGTTTGCGATTCATCCGGGTAGTACCAAAATGTATCAAGACTTGAAGCGTGGGTATTGGTGGAATGGAATGAAGAGGGAAATTGCGGATTATGTATCTAAGTGTTTGACTTGTCAGCAAATTAAGGCCGAGCATCAGAGACCGGCGGGATTACTTCAACCATTGGATATTCCGGAATGGAAATGGGAAGGGATCTCGATGGATTTTGTTTCGGGTTTGCCTCTTACCGCTAAGAAGATGGATGCTATTTGGGTTATTGTGGATAGATTGACAAAGTTGGCTCATTTTCTTCCGGTATCAACCAAGTTTACGCTAGAGAAGTTAGCTCAGTTGTATATGAAGGAGATTGTGAGACTTCACGGGGTTCCGGTTAGTATTGTTTCCGACAGAGATCCGAGGTTTACATCTAGATTTTGGAGAGCATTGCATGAAGCCTTGGGTTCTAAATTGTGTTTCAGTACGGCGTTTCATCCTCAAACCGACGGTCAGTCCGAGAGAACTATTCAGATAATTGAGGATATGTTACGGGCTTGTGTGATGGATTTCCAATTATCATGGGAGGATTATCTACCTTTAGTGGAGTTTGCCTACAACAACAGTTATCAGTCTAGTATCGAGATGGCTCCGTATGAAGCATTTTATGGTAGGAAGTGTCGATCTCCGATGTGTTGGGACGAGGTTGGTGAAGCGAGACTTTGGGGCCCGGATTTGGTTCGAGATTCTACGGAGAAGATCAAGGTGATTCGGGATAGATTGAAGACGGCTCAGAGTAGACAGAAAAGCTACGCCGACAATAGAAGACGAGATTTATCTTTTGAGGTTGGTGACTTTGTGTTCTTGAAGGTCTCTCCGAGGACGGGAATCAAAAGGTTTGGTAATAAGGGTAAATTGGCTCCGAGGTTCGTTGGTCCGTTTGAGATCTTAGAGAAGATTGGGGATTTGGCTTACCGGTTGGCATTACCTCCGTCTCTTTCTTTACTCCATGATGTTTTCCATGTTTCTATGTTGAGGAAGTATTGTCATGATCCTTCACATATCTTGAGTTCTCCCCCCGATGATGTCCAAGCGGACATGTCTTATGTTGAGGAACCGTTAAGGGTCTTAGAATTCCAAGTCAAGGAGTTGAGAACTAAGAGTATTCCGATAGTGAAAGTCCTTTGGAAGAATCATACCGTTGAGGAAGCAACGTGGGAGCTAGAGTCGGAGATGAGAGCGAAATACCCCTGGTTGTTTGAAAATCCAAGTAAGTCTTTTTAAAATTCGGAACGAATTTTCTTTAATGGGGAGTGAGTGTAACGACCCTAACCCTAGGCACAATTTTAGTATAATATTATATGCTTTTAATATCATTGTTAATATTATGTGTTCGTTTTTTATATACTTGATTCCTTATATTAGGATAAAATGATAGGGAAATAAAATAATGCTCTAGGAAAATATAAAAATAGGAAATGGATAAGGAGTAAGAGGAGGTTAAATTGGGTAAAATAAATAATGGGAAATAAAAAGGGGCTTTCATTTTAATGGTTGAAAGCCTTGGATTTAAAATGTTAAGGTGGGGGGACCATCCTCCCTAATTCACTCTCCTTTCCCTCAATAGTCAACACCCTCCCATACCTCCCCATACTTCCTCTTACACTCCCATACTCCATCTACCTCCTCCATCATTTCTCTTATACTTCTTCTCTAGCAAAGAAAGCTCCATGGAAAGCCTCCATTAAAGCTTCCCCTTCCAAGACTTATAGCTAGATCATTTCTTGTCCATTTTTAAATCCAAGTGTCCTTTTGTGAGTGGTTCATCTCAAGGAGTTGATCAAGCCTAGAAAAGCTTCCTTTCATCTTGTATTGGCTAGGTGAGTTGTTATGATTTCCTTCTTATAAATGTTCATAAACTCTTTAATGTTGTTCTTGTTCATGTGATGTTTGTTTCATGCTTGGGAAACCTTATAGAAGTTGTATGATTAGTAAATGAAGTAGAAGGAAGTAAATGTTCATGTAAGATGATTTTAGAGGAAATGAAATGGGTGGAAGATTTAGTGATAAATAATCTAGGGCTACTTTATTTTGGGTTTACATGATTTAGGATGAACTTTGTAAAGCTAGGAAATCCTTTGGGTGTTCTTGAAATTAGGGTAGAGGAAAAGAAAGGGAATGAAGCTAAGTAGAAAAGGGTTGAAATGCGAAATTCTTTGAAGAAGGACTTGGGCGGTCGCCCAAGGGGGCATGAGCGGCCGCCCATGCTTCCAGAAACTAGGATGCCTTGGAAAGCCTCTTGGGCGGTCGCCCAAGAGGGGTTGTGCGGTCGCCCAAGAGGGCAGAAACTTAGGGTCACCTTGAAATCCACTTGGGCGGTCGCCCAAGTGGTATGGGCGGTCGCCCAAGACCCCAGAAATTCAACTTTCAATCTGAATCAGAATTAGTTTGGCAATCTTATTTGGTGACTTATGAATTGTAGCTCCCACTTGGTAAATTGAACTTGAACCTTCATAGAGGCTTTGTATTATGTTATAATGACCTTGTAGAATGTATTGATGATACTTCCTTACCTTACTTGAGTTCATATACATTGTTTATATTATGCATAGTGTATTGATTAAATGTCGCACTATGATATTGGTTGGACATGAGTATATTTTACCATGTTGCTATATTGTTATCCCTTTTTGCGGATTATGTTTCAAGTATCTATTATGTGCTTGATATTTGTTAATCAGCTGATGTTGGGGGTATAACATAATATGATCAATTAGGGAAGTGTGACCTAATATGATCGGATTATGTTATATACGTGGACCGTCCCCTCACAGTGGCCACGAGTCGGGGTATAGCATCTGTAGTGAGCCAAAAGCCTTACGAGTTGCTACTATCTTATTTGGTTCCACTGAAAAATGGGTCTTATAAGATGTGAGTATTGCTTAAGCGGCTTCATTTGTAAGATTGGAGTATTATTATACCCAATGTTGTACGACTATCGTTCGAGACGGGAAAAGGTAAACCAAGGTAATGGAATGTGTTTACAGCTTTTCCAATGTGTTATTGTATTTGGTTATGTGTTGCATTTATACGGCATATTCTTTGCATTCATAATAGCTTGCTTGAGATTTATTCTCACCCCTCTCCCTTTAATGTTTTTAGATCCCGAGACAGGAGGACCGGCCAAGTAAGGGCGGAAAGGAGTTTGGCAGTGAGCTTTTGGGTATTGTCGGGGTACGTTAGGTTGGCGTAAAAATTATATTTTGTTATAAATCCTTTATGGAGTTTGTAATTATAAACTTTACATTTCTACGTTAAAACCAATATCTTTTGTAACTAAACAGGTGAATGTTTTCAAAGTTGGTCAACTCCTCCTTCAAAGTGGAGAGGAGTGGAGTTATTTTGAAATGACAATGTTAATGATGTTTATATGTGAAAGTTAAATCCAAGTTTTAAAAGTTTAGTAAGTTTGGGTAGTTTGGGGACGCTCCAACTCGGGACACGTGTAGGTTCCGGGTCGGGGTCCTCACATATAACACCATTGTTGAAGAACTCATTGACAAGCTCATACATAATGTCATCATTTCCTTCTGGCATCAAGAAAGGCAACAGACCGGCAGCAGTCAACATGGCCTGGAGGAGCTTTCCTTCTTCAGATTCGAAGAAGCTTGGAAGAATGTAACCTCCGAAGATGTCTTTCTTGGTTGGTTTGGGAGCCATCTGTTAAAAGAATTTAAGAATCAAAAACATTCTAAGTTAGAACATATTTCAAAAGAAAAAATAGACGTGAATTTAGATTTTGAAAAGAGTTCTTGTTCTTCAAGTTAAATGAGTTTGGATTTTAGAGAAACCTTTACCGGAAAGGATTAAGATTTGAAGAACGGTGGTAGAGTGAAGTTTGATTGCTTGAAGGCTTGATTCTTTTGCAGAGAGAGAGAGAGAGAGAGAGAGAGAGAGAGAGATTCGGAAAGTTTAAATGAAAGCTTGATTTTCCTTATATAGTAGAGAGAGAGAAGATGGAGGGGTTTTTGAAAATTTTAAAAAAAATGTTTCAACTGCATGGCACAGATATTTAAAAAGATATTGAGCATGTTTTTAAATATGAGAGCTAAAAATTAGGTACGTGTGTGCAGCAGTTAAACCAAAATGCAATAATGACAAAAAGATAACCTTTTGATAAATTGGAATGATACAGAAGTTACCTTTTTGGTCACAAAATTTTAAATTTGACCCACAATCAAGTACAAAAGGACGGTAGTAGGAGGGAGTAGGGAATAACAATTATGGATGTGTCAGGATAGGGTGAAGCGGTAGACGGCTGATAAGATTGATGTGGCCCGATCGGCGGAAGGACAGCGCAGGTTAAAAGCGGTGTGAATAGTAGTTCGGCCGCAGTTTGTCGGCTAGGTAATGATCAATCGGTTGAGCTGACGTCACCACTTGAGGCTTGACCGATCAAAGATATGATCGGTTAGACAATGATCGGTTAGACAATGATCGGTCAGAGATGAAAAGTTGACCGGTTAGGAGAGAGGTCTTTTGCATCGGTTAAGGGCCATCGGTTAGGGATAATTTTAATCGGTTAGGAGATGTAGGTTTAGGATATCTTGCATACCGGTTAAGTGAGCAGGTCAAGAGCACCGGTTTAGCATAAGTAATTGAGGCAACACCAAGATCAGTTGAGAGCTTAAACAGATAGCAAAGTTAGCACAATAAATTAACGAATATCAATCATGCCTAGTTCTCCTCTAAGGAATTCAAATCTTTTAATGTCCAATGGTTTTGTCAAAATATCAGCTAGTTGATAATCAGTATGGACTTTTAAAAGAACAATGTTTCCCTTTTCAACATGATCCTTGAGGAAGTGATATTTGATGTCTATGTGCTTCGTCTTTGAATGCATCACAGGATTGTTGGAGACTGATATGGCTGAGGTATTATCACAATAGATAGGACATACTTCTTGAGGGATTTCATAGTCCACTAGTTGTTGCTTCATCCATAGAATTTGTGAGCAGCGGCAACTCCGGCGGCTATGTACTCGGCTTGATCGTAGAAGTGGAAATTGATGCTGTTTCTTGCACGACCGGGAAACCAATCGGTTACCTAGAAATTGACAAGTTCCACTAGTACTTTTCTGGTGACCCTACAAGCTGCAAAATCAGCATCTGAATATCCAATTAGTGTAAATGATGAATCTTTTGGATACCACAAACCTAAGTTAGCAGTTCCCACAAGATATCTAATGATTCTTTTGACAGCTTGCAAATGAGATTCTCTAGGGTCAGCTTGAAATCTAGCACATACACATATGGCAAACATGATATCTGGCCTACTAGCGGTTAAGTAAAGTAGAGATCCTATCATACCTCGGTAGAGTGTCATATCCACTTTCTTACCGGATTCATCTTTGTCTAAGTGTACATTTGTGGCCATTGGAGTGCTTTGAGGATGATCGGAATCAAGACCAAATTTCTTGATTAGATCTTTGGTATATTTGGCTTGATTAATGAAAATGCCTTCTTGGGTTTGCTTGACTTGAAGTCCAAGGAAAAAGGTTAGCTCACCCATCATGCTCATCTCAAATTTGCTCTTCATAAGCTTCTCAAATCTCTTGCACAATTTTTCGTTTGTAGATCCAAAAAATTATGTCATCAACATATATTTGAACTAACAATGAATGACCATTATGCTTTGCAATAAATAAAGTGGTGTCGATTTTACCTCATTCGAACTTCTCACTAAGTAGGAATTTGGAGAGAGTTTCATACCATGCTCGAGGTGCTTGCTTGAGGACAAACAAAGCTTTATTCAATTTGTAGACATGATTAGGCTTCTTGGAATCTTCAAATCCTGGTGGTTGATCAACATATACAAGCTCTTGAAGTTCACCGTTGAGAAAGGCACTTTTCACGTCCATTTGATATAGCTTAAATTCTTTGTAGGCTGCATAGGCAAGAAATAACCTAATGGCTTCTAATCTAGCTACGGGAGCAAAAGTCTCATCATAGTCTATTCCTTCTTCCTGTCTATATCCTTTTGCCACTAATCTGGCCTTATTTCTTACAATTTTTCCAGACTCATCCAATTTATTCCTATAAACCCATTTTGTTCCAATCACTTGTTTGATCACTAGAGTCTAGGCACTAATTCCCAAACTTTACATCTATCAAAGCTGGTTAAGCTCTTCTTGCATAGCTTCTACCCAGCTGGGGTCATCAAGTACTTCTTCAGTCTTCTTTGGTTCTATATTGGAGACCATAGCGAGAGGAAAATAATCCATCTTGTTCCTCTAAGTTTCTTAAGCGGCCTCTAGTCATTCTAGGTCCAAAGACATCACCGATAACATTTTCTAAAGGATGATTCCTAACTGATCTCACTTCCCTAGGTAGGTCTTGCCTGACCAATTCCTGTCTTAAGGTTTCTATTGGAGGAGTGGGATCGGCTAAGGGAAAAGAGACCGGTTGAGGTGATCGGTTAGGTGAGGGTGATGCGGGCGATGGTGATCGGTTAGAGGAGAGGGAAATGGTAAGTTGATGGGCGAAATTGGTTCGGCTTCGGGTGGTGAGTTAGGAAAGGTAATATGAGGACTAGTTGGAAGAGGATCGGTTAGGCGAGTTTGAACATTGGATTGCCTAACCGATTGAGGAAAGAAAGAGTCATCAACTAAGTCTCTACAGGTTACACCACTAGAGGCTGAGGTTGAGCTGGAGGTTGATTTGCATTGATACTGGTGGATTGATTTGAGTTTTGATTATTTGATTCACCTGTCTCAAACACACCAGAGTTATCAGTACTATTTGGAGTCTTATCAGACTCTAGCAAATCAAATTCATCAAATGTAACATGAACAGATTCAACAATTTTCAACAACCGTTTATTAAAAACTCTAAATGCCTTCTTGTGGCAGCGTATCCCACAAAGATACCTTTATCAGATTTTTCATCAAATTTACCTCGGCGCTCTTTACCGTTGTAAAGTACATAGCATTTGCAGCTAAAGATCTTGAAGAAACCAATGTTGGGAATTCTGCCACGCCATAGCTCATAAGGGGTCTTGTTGTGAAACTTGTTGACCAAAGATCTATTTTGGGTGAAGCATGCTGTATGGCTTCGGCCTAAAAATACTTAGGAAGCCTAGCTTCGGATATCATAGTTTTTCCAACTTCGATCAATGTCTTGTTCTTTTTCTCAACTACACCATTTTGTTGCGGTGTACCAGCAGCTGAGAAATTGTGGTCTATTCCGTGATCATCACAGTACTGAGCAATTCCAAGATTTTTGAACTCCGTTCCATTATCTGATCTTATACTGATGATGTCACACTCTTTTTGGGTTTGTAGTAGACTGAATAATCTGGTAGCAACTTCATATGTATCATCCTTTGAAGCAAAAGTCTCTACCCATGTATATCTAGAGAAGTCGTCTACAACAACCAAAGCATATCTGCTGCCCCCTAAACTGGCAGTGGTTGTGGGGCCAAACAGATCCATATGTAGCAACTGGAGGCATCTACAGGTGGACATGCGGGAGCTTCTTTGTGGAATGATTCTTTATCTTTGTTTTCCTAATTGGCGAGCTCTGCATTTCCTATCATGATTAGCGAACACTTGAGGTAAGCCGGCAACTAGATTTTGATTAGCCAGCTTGGATAGGTATTTGAAATTCAAGTGACTGAGTCTCTTATGCCATAGCCAGGAGTTCTCACTGATGTTCTTAGCTACAAAACAAACATTAGTAACATTCGAAACATTGTTTAAATCGATAACATATACGTTACCTTTTCTGTATCCAGTGAGAAGTATTTCACCTGTAGCAATGTCTTTCACATAGCAATTGGAAGAATTGAAAACACAATGCATACCTTTATCACAAAATTGTGAAATAGAGAGAAGGTTGTGTTTCAGACCATCCACCAAAGATACCTTCTGTACAACAACTGTACCTATTTTGATGGATCCACGACCGATAATTTTACCCTTTGTGTTGTCACCAAAGACAACTAGAGAACCAGATGCTTCTTCCAGATCAGTTAGGAGATCGGCATGACCAGTCATATGCCTAGAGCATCCACTGTCCATAATCCAAACATCCTTACCGGCATCGGTTGAGGCCATTAAGCATTCCTGAAATAAAACAATAAGCTTATGGTCCCCCTTATTCTTATGGGTCCAAAGAGTTAGTTCCTCTTTGGCAGCCATACCTGGCCACCACCTGAGCTCTTAGACTCAGTGGGTCCAGATAGGTGCTTCAAGAGGCATTCATAAGCCTTGTGACCAATAAAACCACAATTTGTACATTTATTAGACGATGGCTGAGGGGGCTTAGATGAGTTGATGTTCAATATGGCCATTGCTTCAGAGGAGATTACTGATTGAGCAGAAACGGATCCTTTGGAGACGAAGGTGAGGGATTTAGCTTTGTTGGCCGGTTGCGTTGGTTTGGAAAGTCCTTTACCTGTTGGGGAGCCCTCACCGGTTGGTTGGCCGTGCTGGTTGTCGGCCGGTCGTACCGCTTACCGGTGATGGCTTCCTTACGGTTGAGGTTTCCTTACCGGCCAACATGGTCGGCAATTTTAATTCCACCTTTCTTTGTTACCATCACTGAGTGGAACATATTGTCCTAGCTCAGGATCAGCTACCTTGGTCCATTGGGATTTGTTTTTGCCCAAATAAGCCTTCATCTGTTCCCGCCCCTTGGGATAGGTGTGGGGAACAGCTTGGAAAGGTTTAGTTAACTCTCTCTTAATCAATTTGGATTGAGCATCATCAAACATACCCATCAAGTTCTCAGTAACAGACTTGGAAACTGGTTTGTCATAGCTGTCTTTTTCCTTCTTATTTGGATGTAAAGCTTATACCGGTTGTTACATCTCGGTTAGGAGATAACTGATCTTGTAGGATAACATCCATAGCAGCTCGGGATTTTGAAAATGTGTCAATGGTTTTTGAAAGAGAGTTATTTCTTGACACAAGATCAGCAATTTGACCAACATATATTTTCAGTCTCTCAGTGAGTTCTTGATTATCTTTCTTCAACTGATCAGACTCTAGCTTACTTTCTTTCAAAAATTTTATTTCAGCTTTCAAAGAATCATTTTTAGTTGAAATCTTTTAAAAATTAGCAGCCATAATTTTGTGAGCTTCATTTAATTTTTCAAAATCTGAGAAGAGCTCATTCATCACATCTGCCATTTCAGACTTTGACATATTTGGCATAGGGTCAACGGTAGGCTGAGAGGAAGAGGGTGATGGTTCAAAATTGGGATCAAAATTTGGCAGTGATGATATCGGTTGAGGGCTTGGCTCGGTTAGGGGCTTCAAGAATTGAATCGGTCGGGTTTCAAGCATTGGTTGATGAGAGATGATCGGTAAGGCTTGAGCTTGATAGGTCTGTTGAGTTGGTTGCATCAGCGGTTTGAGAGTGGGCATGTTTTTGGCGACCATAAAGGGATCCACCTATGTTTTGAATTTTGAAATTATAAGGATTACTTTCATCTGACTTGGAAATAGGAATGGATTCGTCAAAGTAGGTTAAGGGAGATCTCCTAGGTGGGGTCTGGTCAATATAAGATGAGTGTTCATTGGAGTTGGGGTGTCTATAGATAGGTGACTGTAAGGAGATGGGTTTATCATCGATTCCATCAATAGCAACAAAACTGACATCAGCTTCTTCATCTATGTCAGCATCCTCGTTCTCAGAATCAGTCTCGAACCAAACTGGCATAGCTTTTTCAGTTCCATCCTCGGAAACTAAGCTCTTAGATTTAGATCTAGGGAATTTCTTGAATGGTTTCTTCCTCAAAAATTCATATTTAGGTTGAGGGCATTTGGAGGCAAAATGGCCGAGTTTTCTACAATTGTAACACACAAGCTCACCTTGGGCATTCTTTCCGTCGGTTGAGGTTAATGTTTGGCCTTTCTTTTGGAAGTTCCCAGATCTTTGAAATGATGAGGATTTGGGTTGGAAGGGTTTGCTGTGGGATTGCTGGGATCTTTTAAAATCCTTGAACTTTCTATAATTTCTAGCGAAGGCAGCAAACTCATCTTCTTCCTCAAAAATCACACTAGATGATGCATTGGTTTGAGTTGGTTGAGGCTGAGAGATTGAGGGAGAGTCATTGGTAGTAGGTTGGCTGGTAAGCATAGAAGAACCAGGGAAAATCTCAGTCTGAGCTGGCAGAGATAGATTTTTAAATTGTTTTTGAACTCCACTCAACCGGTTGAGTTCTTCCTCATATAGAAACAAAGTTGACACAATGTTCTGGATATGAGTCTCGTTCAAATCTCGGCATTCTTTCAAAATAGCAACCTTTACATGCCACAAGTCTCCAAGAGAATTGAGGAATCTCATGTTTAGGTCTTTCATAGTGTAAACTCTACCTAGAGATGCACAAGAATTACTCACCTCGCAGAAACGGTCGTACGTTTCCTTTAACGTCTCATTTGGATTCTTCTTGAAGGACTCAAACTCAGCTACACTTTTGTAGAGTCTGTTGTCCTTTGCCACTTGATCTCCTTCAAAATATCTGAGTAGACTCTGCCACACTTGTTGAGCAGTATCATAGCATTGTACTTGTTTGTACAGTCTGTCATCAAGTCCGGAGGTTATGATGTGCAAAGCTTTTCTGTCCAAGGAATCACAAAATTTGTCATCCTCAGTCCATTCTTCACATGGTTTTGGCACATAGGTTTCATAGACCTCAAAATCTTGTTCAGACGCTCTATCTGCATGATCCATGAGAGGAGTTTTGGGTGCTCTGGTAGCAAGATTGATTTTCAGGGGTGTTATGGGACCATCTCTGACTACAGTAGTTAACCTATCATCTATTGAGTCCAAGTACCGCATGATTCTATTTTTCCATACTAGAAATTCGTTTTCGTTCAACATAGGAACATTTGCCAAGTTGTATGATTGCATGATTTTTCCTGCCATTTTGGAATTGGCAATTCAAGCGATTAAGCTTGGAAAAATGATTTTCGAAAATTCCTAGCTCTGATACCAATTGTTAGGTCCCAAATGGTAGGAATCAGGCTAGAGGGGGGTGAATAGCCTGATTAAAACTTTTTTCGGAAAACTCTTAGTCTTTGAAAAGGTTGTAGGCAACACTTACTAACCGGTAGATTAATTTTGCACAGCGGAGATTACGGTTAGGTAGATATACAACCGGTTAGGTAGAGTTTCAAAACCAGCAAGTTAAAATCCTCATGCAAACAAAAGCACATTATATTTCCAAGTAAGACAAACAAGTTAAGCAGTAAGTTGAGTCAATAGGTTGTGACCAGTTGAGAGATTATCAACTATTTACAACAACATAACAATAAATGAACAAACACACAAAGAAATGACACATTGTTTGAAGAGGTTCACAGTGTTAAATAACTGCTACGTCCTCTACCAAGTTTGGTCAGAACTTGGATTTGTGAAAGTGCACTACTATATTAATGGTTCCTACCTATTACAAGTTGCAAGCCAATGATTGAAGGCTGCCAAACTAAAGGTGACCACTAACGGATTGTGCTACAATAAAGACCTGGTATTTTCTAGAGATGTGCTCACAAGTTGAGCTGATTTCTCTAGGGTGTTGTGTGTGAATCAATCAATGTGTTCCATGAATAATCTAATATGGGAACACTACAGTATTGATTGAGGTGCTCAGTGTTTAAGTCCTAAGTCCTACAGAGATGTCTAGTGAAAGAGGGGACTTGCTTTGAATGCTTTGAACTAGGGGATTTGCAGGTTGGTAGTTCAGAGCAGCTCACTCTCAAGGATCATAAATGCACCAACCTTCTTCAATGCTCCAGGGAAGCTATTTATAGTGAACTTTGAAAAGGAGCCGTTGTCTTTGAAGAGGTTGCAATGATGACTTGATCAGTCATGCCTTTGAATTGAAGTATCTTTGCATTAAATGCCTGAGATAGGAGAGAGAAGATTTTCCTTGAGAGGTTGGATGGATGTGAGTGCTGGTTATTTTGACAATCTATTTTGAGCTTCGACACCAAGGGAATGTCACTTCAGCGTCCATTCAGCATGCTTGCTTTACCAACTTTAGCTAAAGTAGGTTGCTGGGTAGTTGGTAGCAATAAATGCTTCGGTTAGGTTAGGCTGAGGGAAGCTTGCTGAGAAAGCTTTAACCGGCAAGGAAGGAGACATAACCTGTGAAGGTTACATCAGCTAGGAAAGGGGCAACCGGTTAGGTGGGCACACCGGTTGAGTGATCAACCGGTTAGGTAGCCAAACCGAGTAACTCACATAAATCAAAGAAGCAAATCTTCATGTCTTCAAGTCTTCAAAACCTTGAGAAAATTACATGAATTAAAACACTGGCACTAGCACTAAGGGGACCTATCATACATAGAAAAATTTTATTTGGTCTAACTAAAATTAGGGGTCCACATTAATGCTTGTTGTGATTGGGATAAAGCAATTCTAAACTTAAACATATATTTGACTAACAGATACAATTCAATCATTAAATATAATTTTTTTTAACTAAGCTATTTCAAAATAAGCATATCGTGCAGAATTTATGAAAAATATATTTATCCATTATTTTCATTATTCTTATACAAATGATAACTTACGCATATATAAGTTTATATAAAATTATCGATGCAGATTATTTTAATTTATCTAATATATTTAACTAAATTAAGCTATTAATGTTGCAAGAAAATATACTGAAATGCAATCTTTCGAAGAAATCTATTATCCGGGATGTCACATTCAATATGTCCATAATCTCATAAAATGAAAGACTAAAACAACTGTTTTTTTTTTAACTATATTCTTAATCTCATAAAATAGCAAAAATAGAAGCCATAAAATGCTTAAAACAATTGTGAACTTAACTAAAATTATTTTGAGTTTAATTAAAAACCATTGTAAATTTAATATATATATATAAAATAATCTATAAAATAACAAACATAAAGGCCTTAAAAGACTAAAAACAACTATAAATATAACTAAAACAACTGTGAATTAAGTAAATTAGAAGACATTTTCATGCAAAAATTAATAAATATGTCAAATAATTTCATAAAATAGCAAAAATAAAGGCCATATAAAAGACTAAAAACAACTATGAACTTAACTAAAAACAACTGTAAACTTAACAATTATGTCAAATAATCTCACAAAATAGCAAAAATAGCGGCCATAAAAGACTAAAAACAACTGTAAAATTAACAAATATGTCTGATGGAGAAAAATTCTTCTAGTAATAAAAACCGAGCAAGTGTACTCACCACCGGTGTAGCAGTATGCACGAGCAGGGGTCGAACCATAGAGACTCGTTGGTAAACAAATAAAATAGAAGCAATGAATATAGTAACCACAGATTTTTGATTGAAAACAGAAAATTAATTCTAAAGTAGAGATCAAACAATTAAAGCTAAAGAAAGCAATTTAAAAGTAAAGAATTAATTCAGATCGACAACGGAGATTCACGGATTGGATTCACAATTACTTTCACTTTATGCTATTTTTATTGCTAAACACATTAATCTCAATCTAGGATTCATTCACAAAAGTAAAGATTGGGACGGTGTGGTGCCCGGATTGCAACCCTTTTAATTGTTATCAAGCTGCGATTTCTATTACGGCCTCACAACAATCAAACAATTATTCAACACTTTAGAATATAGGAATCTAAACCCTTTTGATTTCTATAACGGCCTCAATTAGATCTAATCTTCAAAGCAGTGTTCAATTATATCAATCCCCAATTTAATGGCGCAATCGATACCCAAATAATTAAAAGGCCAAAGTCATCTTAACATGAAATTGAAACCTTAAAACTTTTAAAGATTAATACTTTGAAGAACTAGAAAGAGATCCAATTGGAAGAATTAAATCGTTAGCATAAAGATTCAGTAATCATTACAACCAATCCGCAAATCTAAACGATTTAACAACTAAACGACATAATGAAACTAACAATAATCATAAAACAAAAGAACATCAGAACCTGAAGAATTCGGAATTGATGAACGAAGATCACTTCTAATAAAAACTCAAAAAACTAACACAAAAGATCTATCAAAAAGTGTTTTTCCAAAGTGTGCTGCTGAAGTATATATACTAGGGCAAAATCCATAGACAAAAACGTGAGAAAAGTCGAGAACGCTCTTCATTAGTTGCTGAAAACTGCTGCTGAAAACGGGCTTAGCGCGGCCGCCCTGAGGATGAGCGTGTCCGCTCTGAATGGCAGAAAGTTTGGCTCTCTTTTCTTCGCTTGAGCGCGGCCGCTCTAGTGTTGAGCGCGACCGCGCTGGAGGTCAGTTTCTGGAGCTCGAATCTGTTTCACTATTTTCCTGCTCCGCTCCACTCCAACTTGATTTCTTGCACTTTTTCTTGACAAAACTCAACACTTAACCATCTCTTTACCCTGTACTCATGAAATACTCAACAACCACATTAAAACAACATAAAACCCGGGATTTTGAGCCTAAAATAGGTTCGTAAGCATGTAAAATGGGTGTGTAAAAACACATCCATCAAACACCCACAAACTAACCTTTTTCTCGTCCCGAGTAAAACAGAACAAAAACTAAGCTACCCAACATAAAATAAAACTACACTACGAAAACAAAACACAATATTTTTGGGATGTTCTCTTCAAAATGGGAATTTTGTCGGCCAGACAGTCTCAGATCCTTACACAAAAATAATCACAAGCATGCTATCATGAATCATCAAAATAAAGTTACATTAATGCAAAAACCCACAATTTTCCACCGCGGCCTGAATAATGAAGTGAAGTATGGTAGATCATTGTCATATTCTAAGATTGTTTATGGATTCACTAAATGATGCTCTAACATAATGTGTATCAAATACAATCACAAAGGGACACTCATATGCATGTTTCCACAATTGTTAACCCGGCTACTTGATACTGAAACGAAGATATTGCTCTAAGTGTTATGGTGCGAAAGATCGCATTGCTCGGCTCACGGTTACAAAAGAAGGTAAGGACATACGAACTCGGAAAATGAACTAAGAAGTCTTCTTTTTATTTGTACATCCTCACTATAATGATTCACTCCGCTCACCCTTTTACTTCCCAATGTGCCAACCCACAAACTAAAACTTTTGAATACAAACATAACCTTGGGTTGGGCACATTCCCTTATTCTTGTGGCCTTGTCTAATTTCCAGCTTTTGACACAATGGAGGGGCAAATGTATATATATATATATATATATATATATATATATATATATATATATATATATATATATATATATATATATATATATATATATATATATATATATATATATACTCCCTCCGTCCCACCCGAATTTGGACAAAGTTACTTTACACGGAGATTAAGAAATAACAATAAGATAATAAAAATGTGTGGTAGAAAATGAAGAGAGAGAATGAGTGGAGTTAATAGTGGTTGGTTGAATAAATTGTATGGTGGAGAATGAGTGGAGTTAATGAGTGAGTGGGGTATGCCCATTTTTTTATTATTATAAACTTTCCTTTTTGGGTTGTCCAAATTCGGATGGGACGCCCAAAAAGGAATTTTGTCCAAATTCGGGTGGGACGGAGGGAGTATATATTATTTTTTTTATTATTATTATTATTTTATTTTTATTTTTATTTTTTTTAGAAGAATTATCTGCCCCTCTTCATTGCATTTCACACCCCTTTTTGCACTTTGACCACAATTTGTACATTTGATTCCACTCACCCAAATTCAACCCATATTCCCATTCATTCCTTAGTTCATTTTCCAATAAAGGTAAGACATCCTAGCACTAAGTGAAAAAGGGTAAGGAAAAAGGCATCAAACGAAGGCGAATGGCGGTCTAAGTTTCCATTCTTTTCTATTAAGGCTCGACAAGGGTTCTAGCGGATTATATTATTTACTGGGTTAGAAAGCTGAAGGTTCACAAAAGGGATGAAAGACTAAGCCATATGTATCAAAATAGCCTAGTGACGTGTTATTGAAAATCATGCAAACAATGTTCTAGGGACCCCGAGAATGCACAAGTGATCCCATAAATGGCACTTAGAATGACGACAATGATCAATGATAATAATGGAAGTGAGAGGTGGTGCAACCATGGTTTATTGTTTCAATGTAACCCTAGTTCTCAAATCCAAGATAGCATAATGATTAACAAATAACAATCAATCATCACAGACGCAGGCCAACATATCCCAAAATAAAGAAAACAAAAATTTTTAAATTTTTACTAAAAACAGAGAAAACCTAAACTAACATGGTGATAAACAGAATAAAAACACAGATACCCCCCACCCACAAACTAAAAGATTGCATTGTCCCTAATGCATTTAACTATAAAACTCGGGTTAGGGATACCTCAACCGATCATGGTGGCGGATAACCCCATTGGCTGGATGAGCCTCCAGGCTGCTGAGCCCACTGATCTCCTTGGCTGGATGTGCCACCGGGGAATTGCTGCTGCGGCGGGTACTGCGGCCATGTATAACCAGTAGGGGGCAACCGACTAAAGAGTTGGTCCCACCTACTATCCTGCTGGGCCCGCCACGCTTGGGCTGTCTCTATCTCCGCCCTTACCCTATCCTCGGTCACCGTCTGTCTCTGCTCCAAATTAGTAAATCTATGATCGAACCTCATTTCCATCGCCTCCATCTGCTGCGATAGAAAGTACATCTCATCGACTGGGTCCGCTCTCCAATCTCTGACAACATCCTCCTCCTCTTCTTGTTCCCCTTCCTCCTCTTGCTCCTCTTCCTCCGGCTCAATCACATTCACCCCTTGGGGTGGCTCTTGTCCCTTATATTTCTCTCCATAATTGTAGCCTACAACCCTATATCCCTTGGAATATTGGTAAAATCAACTCCCTGGAGCCCCATCAATCCCGTAATCATCAGCGGGTAGTTGTAGCTGTTTTTCCCCATTTGCTGAAACGTTCGGTTAATCTCATGGGCAATGATTGAGCCGGTGTCAATATTTTGCCCAGTCAAGATCACATGCATCAAAGCGGCTCGACGCTACCCAACCTCGTGAGGTCTAGAAGAAGGGAGAACTCTCTCACAAATAATCCTGTGCAGATACTTCATCCGTGGGGGAGAAGGGAGAACTCTCTCACAAATAATCCTGTGCAGATACTTCATCCGTGGGGGAAGAAGTTTGGATGCAATTAATACTCCTTTTTCAAGTGCCGGGTCAATAGGAAAAGCACCAAATGTGTCGGCAATCAAATGAAGGTTGCCTTTAGGATTATACATCATCGCCTTCTCAAGGTGCAAAAATGAGCAAGTGTTGGCATGCATATGCGTGGGGAGATTGTAATAAGCCACAATTCTATCCTGAGAGTACCCCACCTCTCTACCCCGCACAAAAGATATGTCTCTTTCCCCTTTTCTAGAAAAAGCATTTGCGTAAAATTCGCGGACTAGCACGCGACTCCCTCCTTCGACCGGGGCAATCAACAGATTTTGCCACCCATACCTCTCTACAATCTCATCTAATCCCATGTCAGTTATATCTATACCCTTTTCAACATTGAATAAGTGTTAAAAAATTTCTCCGCCTCAATACTCACAAATTTATTGTCATCATACAAAGGTCTAGGTGTAACCGGGGGGTTTTTGGTTCCCCTTCGATGCTTGGGAGCAGAGGTAGACATTTTATCACACTAATAAGCAGGAAGATGAACTTACAATTCAAAGATCTTACCCCTTTCCAAGGGTTGCTGGAAAATTTCGTCGGAGCTGCCGGAAAATCTCGCCGGATTTTGGGAAGATGGTCGGTAAACCACACTTGCTTCTGCGAAAATAACACCCACAACACCACCTTCAATGATTCAACCGGATTGGACTCTCAAATCCCTTTCTTCAATTTTCGAAATTCCTCTCTTCCACCGGATTTAATGGCTATTGGGTGTTGAAATCAAGGTTTGGGTTGAGAATAGAGGATGGGTAGGGTAATTTTTGGGGTTAGAAGTGAAGATGCTTGAGTTTTGGGGGAAGGATTTTAGAGAGAAAGAGCTTGGTTTTCAAAATTTTTGTAGAGAGAGAAAGGGGGAGGAGGCGGCCGCTTGTGTATTATGAGAAGGGGGGAGCGGCGTCTGATAAGGTTTATTCAAAATTGCCCGGAATTTTCGCTTGAGCGCGGCCGCTCTCCCAACAAGCGCGTCCGCGCTGGATGGCAGAAACTGATGCCCTTTTTTTTCATTAATCAAGCGCGGCCGCTCTACCTCAGAGCGCGCCCGCGCACCCTGGCAGAAACTTATGCATGTTTTTCCCTTAATCAAGCGCGGTCGCTCTACCTCCGAGCGCGCCCGCGCACCCTGGCAGAAAGTGAATTCATCATTTTTTCGCTCCTTTCCACCGCATTAAAGTCCACAGCTTCAGCTTTGATCAGTTATGTGCTATCCTGCACATCACCACAAACACACAAGCATAATACCTATTGACATAAAATAAAAGTAAATCTTTTTGGAGGGTGACAACTATTTACACTCCCCTATAAACCCACAAACTCGGAGAGACCCATAAAGGGTGACACAAAACTTTTGTTCGACAAAAATATGTCAAACATTTGACCGCACTTTCGCTGCCTACGTCCCCATTAATGTGAGCGGACTACACACATTAATAGGCTCAGGTCACCGTAGTTCGACACGTTCTACACTAACGACTCGAAAAACGGTAAATAACAATTTTTTTTTTTATGAATACCTCCACCCACAAACTAAGAATTTGCGATGTCCTCATTGCATAAACAAAATCCAACGCGAATTCAAAGCTAACGAGTAGCGGTAAACTGAAAAATAAAGACAGAAAGCTGTAAAAGTTACCTAAGGTTGGGTTGCCTCCCAACAAGCGCCTTTGTTTTAAGTCTTTGGCTCGACATGATGCTCATGATTTATCATTTGATTTCCGGTGCATCCACCAACATCACAACATCAATTTCCTCCAGGATAGACACCCCTTCATAATAGGGCTTGACTCGGTGCCCATTCACCTTGAAAGTACTTCCGATTTTCAAATCTTTGAGCTCGATCGCTCCATGTGGAAATACTTTCACCAACTCATAAGGGCCCGACCATTTGGAACACAACTTGCCAGGAAAAAGTCTCAATCGAGAATTGAACAATAAAACCTTCTTACCCGGCATTAAAACTTTCGGCTTTAAGTACTGATCATGGTATCTCTTGGTTCTTTCCTTATACAGCTTGGCACTCTTGTAGCTATCTTGCCTCAACTCCTCGATCTCATCCAAATCAAGCATTCGTTTCTCACCCGCCTTCTTCAAATCCATGTTGAGTTCCTTCACAGCCCAATATGCTTTATGCATCTCAACCGGAAGGTGACACTCTTTGCCATACACAATTTTGTACGGACTCATCCCAATGGGAGTTTTGTAAGCAGTCCGGTATGCCCATAATGCATCATTGAGCTTCAAAGCCCAATCTTTTCTGTTTGGACAGACTGTCTTCTCAAGAACCCCCTTGATTTGGCAGTTGCTTACTTCCACTTGCCCCGATGTTTGGGGATGGTAAGCGGTGGCTAGCTTGTGAACAACCCCATATTTCTTTAGGACTTGGTTGAAAAGCCTGTTTGTGAAGTGAGTGCCTTGATCACTAATGATAGCCTGGGGCACCCCGTACCTGCAAAAAATATTCTCACACACAAACTTGGAAACAACATTAGCATCATTAGTCCGAGTGGCAATGGTTTCCACCCATTTAGAGACATAGTCCACAGCTACCAGTATATACACAAAACCATGGGATGAGGGGAAAGGACCCATGAAATCAATGCCCCACACATCAAATATGTCAACAACTAGATTATAATTTTGGGGCATCTCATCACGCTTACCTATCCCTCCCGTTCTTTGGCATTTGTCACACTTTTTGCAAAAGTCTTGCGCATCTTTAAATATGGTGGGCCAATATAGACCACTTTGAAGGATTTTTCTAGCAGTCTTTTGACCACTGAAATGCCCACCACATTGTATGTCATGACAGAAGCGCAAGACACTCACCTGTTCATGTTCAGGAATACACCTTCTCACAATTTTATCTGGACAAATTTTCCACAAGTAAGGATCATCCCAAATGTAGTTCCTCACATCAGATTTAAATTTCCTCTTTTGATCATAAGTAAAGTGAGGAGGCATCATGTCGCATGCAAGATAATTAACGAGATCCGCATACCAAGGCTCGTGAACATGTAAAGCAAGTAGTTGTTCATCCGGAAAATTTTCATTCACCGGAATCACCCCTTCTTTGCTATTCTGAAACGAGAAATCCTCAAGCCTTGATAAGTGATCCGCCACTACATTTTCGGTCCCCTTTTTGTCCCTTATTTCCACATCAAATTCTTGCAACAAAAGCATCCACCTAAGAAGTCTAGGTTTTGCATCCTTTTAATTCAACAAATATTTTAAAGCTGCATGATCAGAATAAATTATTACCTTCGACCCAAGAAAGTATGAACGGAACTTCTCAAGTGCAAACACAATCGCTAAAAATTATTTCTCAGTAATGGTATAATTAAGTTGTGAATCATTAAGAATTCTACTTGCATAATGGATTACATGCGGTAATTTATCTATCTTTTGGCCTAAAACAGCCCCAATAGCAAAATCAGATGCATCACACATGATCTCAAAAGGGTGAGACCAATCAGGGCTAGAAAGAATGGGAGTGCAAGTCAGTTTTTCTTTTAATAAAGTGAAAGCATCTAGACAATCTTGGGCAAAGATGAACTCGGTATCTTTAGCTAGCAAGTTACTTAACGGCTTACAAATTTGTGAAAAATCCTTAATAAATCGCCGATAAAAACCCGCATGGCCTAAGAAACTTCGAACACCCTTGACTGAGACCGGGGGAGGTAGCTTAGAAATCACATCTATCTTAGCTTTATCCACCTCAATTCCCCTACTAGACACTATGTGACCCAAGACAATCCCCTGTCTAACAAGAAAGTGACACTTCTCCTAACTAAGTGTCAAATTGGTCTCGCAACATCTCCTCAAGATCATAGTCAAATTATCAAGACACCCCTCAAAGCTATCTCCAAACACAGAAAAGTCATCCATGAACACCTCGACACACTTCTCTATCATGTCCGAGAAGATGGAGGTCATGCACCTTTGAAAAGTAGCGGGTGCATTGCAAAGCCCAAATGGCATCCTCCTATAAGAAAAAGTACCAAAGGGACATGTGAAGGTGGTCTTTGATTGGTCCTCGGGTGCGATTGTGATTTGATTATATCCCGAGAACCCATCAAGAAAGCAATAATAAGCATGACCCGCCAACCTCTCTAGGATTTGGTCAATGAAAGGTAAAGGAAAGTGATCCTTTTTGGTGGCGGCATTGAGTTTTCTCAAATCTATACACATCCTATACCCGGTCACCTCTCTAGTGGGCACTAGGGCTGAGCAAAAAAAACCGACGGACCGGACTGGACCGATAGAACCGGACCAGACCAATGAAAACCGGACCAATCCAATAGAATTGGTTTGGTTCTGGTCCCAAATTTATATGGAACCGATTATTTGGGTTGGTCCTGGTTTTTGAAAAAATATATATGGTCCTGGACCGAATCCGGACCGGACCGATTATGTATATTATATATATATATATATATATATATATATATATATATATATATATATATATATATATATCGATCTCGTCTCTTGCAGCTGTAACGGAAGTAATCGATCTCTACCGAGTCGTACCGACGGCACCACCATCGATCTGTTATTTTGCCTCATAAAAGGTAATGATTTAATTACAATTTTGATGTTATTTTCTCGTTCTCTAGACTCTTTCTCTATATTTTGGTTTCGTGAAAAAAATAGTTGTTTAGAAAAATATATAGTAGAGTAACTTGTGGAACCGATGGAACCGGACATGGACCGAACCATTGGAACCGGACCAATGTGACTGGTCCTGTAATGTAATGGTCTGGTCCTGGTCCTGAATTTAAGCAGAACCGAACAATTGGTCCGGTCCTATTTTTTTGAAATTTTGATAAAATCCGGACCAATCCGGACCGTGAACACCCCTAGTGGGCACATCCTCATTTTTATCATTTTTCACAACAGTAATGCCCGACCTCTTGGGAACCACTTGTACCGGGCTCACCCACTCACTGTCCGCAATTGGGAATATAATTCCCGCATCTAACAATTTAAGGACCTCTTTCCTCACTGCTTCCTCCATGTGAGGATTCAATCTCCTTTGTCTCTCCCTCGAAGGTTTAGCCCCCTCTACAAGATTAATTTTATGCATACACATTGAGGGGCTAATTCCTTTAATATCCGCCAAGGTTCGCCCTATGACTGATTTGTGTTCACAAAGCACAGCAATCAATTTGGCCTCTTGTTCTAGGGTCAAGTCTGAAGAGACTATCACCGGTAAGGTCTCGCCCTCCCCTAGAAAGGCATACTTCAAATTGGAGGGGAGGGGTTTTAGCTCAAGAGCTGGTGGAACCACAACTGATAGCGCTGACTTCTCATTGAAGTAGCCTAGGGAGTGAGATGGGCCATTAACAGAATAATGTCCCTCGGCCTTATTTTCAATGGCCATTACTTCGGAACCCGCATTATCCCTAGTTTTCCCACTGCCATTCAACAACATCTCAAGTTCATCACACTCTCTATCGTGCCACAAATATTCCTGTACACAGTCATCTACACTACAAGAAAAATAGTCTTTTGTGACTGCTTTCTGTGATGGCTAAAAAAAGCAGTCTCCATAGATCAGATAAGGAGACGGAAATAAAAAGCAATCACGTTACAATCACATGTGCAATCACATTTGGCAATTTCGTCCGGAGCGCCAACGCGGGAAACAGACGTGAATATGAAAAATCAAACGTGATCGCTTTTTTTAAATTGTGATGACTTTTGCAATCACGTTTGATTAATTATATAATTTAATCAATTTAAATACAAGTAAAAAGTAATTTTAATTAAAGGTGACTGCCAAATGCAATCTTGTAATACAAAAAAAAAATAAATAAATAAATTTCAGATCTAAATCATAATCAGAAAAGGCGCCTTTCTCTCTCTATACGCTCTCTCCCTCTCTATCCGCATCCCCTCTCTCCCTCTCTCTGCTCCGCTCCGCCTCTCTCCGCTCCGGTCCTCTCTCCGCTCCGGTCATCTCTCCGCTCGTCGTCTCTCTCCGCTCGTTGTCTCTCTCTCTCTCCAATCCGAAACTGAGCTAGTTCAAGAGGTATAATTCCCCTCTTATTTTGAGTTTTTAACATGGATTTGACCATTTTGATCCGAAATTTGTCTATAAGTATACAAATATTGCGTCTTGTGAATTTAAGATAGTTTGATTTGATTTTGAAAAGTCAAATTTCGACTGTTTTGGTATATTTTCTTGGTGTATTTTTGTTGATTAACTAAGTTCTCGATTTGGGGTTTATTTTTAACCCAAAATTAGGGTTTAATTCCTGGTGTTCTTCCCCTAATTTCCATGGTTTTCTTTAGATTATGAATAGTTTGCGAGGGTTTTGTTTTCCATAAGGCTTTGATAAATAAATTTATATTGCGTTGTGCATTGTTGGGTTAAACCACCCTAGAAGCCTGTTGGCTTGTTCAAATCCTAACACCATTATTGGTTTAAGTAAATAATCTCTTCGGTAGATATATATAATCTATCTTGGCATTTGATATTATGCATCTGTCAGCAATTAACGTCAATCCATATCATCTCTTCATGTGATACAATAATCACATTATAATTCCTATTTTCTTACTTTCGAGTTGCATAATGTGCTCCTTTTGCTCTCTTGAAGTACTCATTTATCGATAAAAAGGTAGTCCATTTATTTATGTAGTGTAGCTTAAGATAAGGTTGGAGGAGATGAGATGCTTTATATTTTTTGTAGCTGTCAAATTACACACTTGAAATTGCGATGTTTTCTGGTAGATTCTATTTTAAAATCTTATGTATAGATGTGCACTTCTTTTTGTGATTTAATGAATTTAGTTACCTTTAAAAATGCAGTCATATATGCACGAATCTTAAGTTGAGTTTGGCAGAGTGGGTGTTCGGAGAAGTTTCTCTCTCTATTTTTTTATTTTTTTGTAATCTTGAAGCATAGTTGAGTTTCTTTTTCGAGCTTGTTAATGCTGTTTATTGTCCTTTTGTTGCTGATCATTGCCTCTAATGTGCCGTCAGATATGTGGGACAAATTGATGTTTCCGT
Organism: Adenophora triphylla var. japonica; assembly: GCA_022495995.1. Lineage (NCBI taxonomy): Eukaryota > Viridiplantae > Streptophyta > Magnoliopsida > Asterales > Campanulaceae > Adenophora > Adenophora triphylla. The sequence goes on from JAFEMH010001099.1 coordinate 253,581, forward strand.
GACTTCTACTGCATTTGTCGTTGCTATGACATTGCTTTTACAGAGAGGAAGTCCTCGTTTTGCTCAGCTCAGTAGTACCATGTTTGGTCTCTTTTATTGTGGTTATCTTCCTTGTTTCTGGGTCAAGCTTCGATGTGGCTTAGCAGTTCCGGCCCTGAATACCAGTAAGATTTTTTGGTCTTTAGTAATTATATTGTTGCTGCACTTTGCAGTGTACTTTTATGCATTCTGACTCGGTTGAGTGTATCTCACATGCTCGCAATGTGGTCAAGTATATACTAGTCACAGGTATGTCTGGTGGCCAACTGATTCTGACCCGCTTGATTATGTTTATTTTAGCTACTTTTTGTAAAATGATTTCACTTTGCTAGTTTCTGAGCCACTTTTGTTAAAGTGGCATCCAAGAAAATCAAATTTTAGGGTTAATGTTGAATGAATTCATGTATCAAAGGGGCACTCATTTGGTGTAGAACTCAAAGTTGAACTTATGAACTCAAGGGGAGGGGGATGTCTACACAAGCCAAAATGCACCAGAGAAACAATCACTTATGGTCAAAGAGGTTGACACAGATCTTAAGATAATTAATCTTCTAGAATTTGGATTACCCAAGCCTAAAAGGTTATCAAACATTAATATTGCCACTTTCTGTGATAACCTTGGGATGTCCCCTGCTTTTAGTTCTACATTCCTAAGAGTGTAAACGAAATGAAATGTGGTTTTGTACCATTACGTTCGAGAGAAATTATAGTTTGGCAGTCTTACACGTCATTACTCATCCACTTATCCTCAAACAACAAAGTTATGCATTCAGTCCTTGGACTTGAAATCTTGTTGTTTGTAATAATTTCTTCACGTGTTTCAGTTGCTGAATTTGAATCCATTATATGTTTGGCCCCTTAATTCAAATTTAAAAGGATTACAATTAAATCAGTTCATTGGAACATGAAAGTGCACTAATCGGTTTGAAAACTTAACACTTCCTTGAAGCAAAGCATTATCTCCAGGTCTATATGTGTTTCTTTAGTTCCTTATTTGTCTTTTTCCTGATAATCAGTTTTTATTTGTAATTTGTCTGAATGTGCTTGAAGTTTGAGTAATCACAAAATATAGTTTTTGTTATCCAAATGATTCATTATTTTGAAGTTCGGACTTGAGAGTACTCGTGAACGATATTTTGTTAACTGGTGAAGTACAAGCGATGAATGAATTCTTTTTTGTGCTTCAATCAGTCTATTTGGTCAAGATGTTTGTGAGTTCCTGTTTATGATGATTGTCATATTTTATTTTATTGATTTCAACATCAAACTTCAAACATAGCCAGAAATTCAAAACACCTTTTTTCAAGATTTTACTACCAAAAAAATATTTGTATTGGGCTTAAGCGGGTGCTTACAAGCCACCACATCAATAGTGTCAAAAACTTAAAATTGACCCCCTTGGAATGTCTGATCAAACTGCCAACCAGCAGGTGCCACGTCGTTGCTTGTGACAGTCCTTCCATCACTGGTTGTGACTTGAAATGAGAGACTTGACCATTGAGGTAAGAGTTACTTTGCCAATTTTGATCCCAGTTTCTTGACATTGTTTGCCATCCTGTTTTGGACCCTTTGATTGATACAGAGTGGACATCCCCTGCACCGCCAACGTTGGTGATCAAAACCAAGTTGAAGTAAGAGTGTCCATTGATTGTAAACCTTATTCCTCCCTTCTTTACACAAGAAACCCTTTGGAAAGATACGGGGACAATTCCAGCGCGGTATTGGGCAATTTGCAAGAAAGCAGGCTCGGCCAAATCAAAGTGTTGGAGAGGGGGATTGCACCATCCACCATTGTCATTAGACAAGCCTGGGTTAGGAGGGCAGAAGTTGGTGGCTGTGACAATAATTGAACCGGGGAGGCACCATTGAGGATCGCTATTACATTTCATCTCGTAGCAAGAACCACAGCTCAAGCCATTGTTGAAAAGAGTAGTACTTAATGCTGCAGTATTAGTACCATACCCTTGGCTGTACAAATTTCCATAACCACATGAACCCCAATTACGTCGGAGGTGCAATCGGTGGACCACCGAAACAGAATTGGGAAACGTCGGCCATCGGGTTTGCCTGCACGCTTGTCATATTTTATTTTAATCAGTATCTTTTAGAATATGAATTTGTTGAGTTCATGTGTTTTTTTGGCCATTGTTCAGTTGCTAATATTGCTCTCCGACTGTCAACGTTGTTAATATATGGTATATGCTGGCCATATAAAAGACTTCTGTTTTTTTTTTTTATGAATCACCTGGTGTTGCTGTTGAAGGTTCTAACTATTTATTTGATTTTCTGTGCGGAAATTGTGGTGGTCAACAAACATCTTCTACATGACCTAACTGAGATGGGCCTTTGGTCTCCCACTCTTAAGAACCAGATAGTCTATGAGAGTGGTTCTGTTCAGAAAATTTCCGAGATTCCTGAAGACCTCAGAGCTATTTATAAGTACGGTGATGAGATTTTATAGAAATTCCTAGATTTCTTTGGTTACATTATCTATTTCCAATTTCCAATCCCATAACGGATTTATGCAATTAGGACTGTTTGGGAGATCAAGCAAAGAACATTGGTGGATATGGCTGTTGATCGAGGATGCTACATTGACCTGAGCCATAGTCTTAATATCCACATGGAACAACCCAATTTTGGAAAACTTACTTCTCTGCACTTCCATGCATGGTCCAAGGTATACCCTTTTTGTCTTGAACATATTAGTTGAAATTTGAGATTTCAATCAGAAAATCTGAATTTTTGTGAAGTTATAATGTTTCTCATTGTACATTGCTTTGTTTCTGGACACAAGGGTTTGAAGACGGGGATGTATTATCTGCGTTATCACGTGCTGCAGTGGATGCAATCAAGTTCACTGTTGATACTTCCATTCTTAAGGTAACACTGGACTGCTCCCATTTTCTCTAATCTCACTGTTCTAGCTTATTATTCTTCTCCTTCCCAAAATAAATTTCATATTTTGACTTTCTTGGTCAACTTAATTGAACCTTGACCAAGCTTCTATGAAATAATTGATATTGGTTGTATTCTTAATGGTGCACTTAATATAAATGTTTAGAATTTTATACAATTCTTGGTTGGAAGTTCAACCAAGTTGATCAAGAAAGTCAAACTGTGACATTATTTTGGGATGGAGATTGTAGTTATTATTGTAAGGGATTCCTTTTCCTCTTTCTGTGGTACTCCCTCCGTCCCAAAAATGAATGTACAAAAACTTTTCATATTGGCTCTGATTAAGAGCAAATTTGAAAATTTTTGGACATTCATTTTTGGGACGGAGGGAGTATAATATTAAACCTACTATTAATCCAATGCAGCATGAAAAAACCAAAGTAGAAGAAGATGATAGCACCAAAATGTCACAAATGGTTTGCTCCTTAACAAACAGGGAGGATTGTTTGTCATGTGGAAGTTAGAAAACAGAGGGGGAAATGATCGGCTCGTTCAGAACTGAGAAAGCTTATGCTAATGACGCGGTCATAAAACTTGATGTTTTCGCTGGCTCGTTGGTTCTAAGTATGATTATAAGTGTGATCTTGATGTTCAAATGGCTTCTAAATCTTTGTATAGCGTAATGTAAGATACTGGTTATTATAAATGTTGTTTATACCCTTAGACTATTGATTTTTTTAACATAATATGGTAGAATGGTTCTTGAACAAGTTTAGTAAGACATGAATAGTTTGTTAAATGTTAACAAGTTTAGTAAGACATGAATAGTTTGTTAAATGTGATGGTGGATGGTATTTTGAGATAATGTATTTAGTTTTAAATGATTTAATGTTTGTTTTCAATTAAGTTTTGGAAAAGTTTATGGATTTATCAATATTAATTCATAATATTATGTAGTAATAATGCTATAAATAATTATATTATTGTAATGAAACATTAAGAACTAATGTGATGGCAGAACAATCACAATGGGATAAGGTGATTGCATTTTCAGTCGCTTTTTCTACGCAAAGGTGATTGCATTTTCAGTCGCCTTCTCTAAGCAAAGGTGATTGCATTTTCAGTCGCTTTACACAAGCTAACGAGATTGCATACCCAGTCGCCTTATACTAGCTAACGTGATTGCATTTGTGATTTAATTAATTAAATAAATAAAATTAAAAAACCCTTTACGTGACGGCAAAAAGCAGTCACGGAAAATAAGTCTCTAAGGGGACTGCTTATCCCGTCGCTTTAAGCTATTGCGACAAGGGTTTACGCGACTGCCATGGCGATTGATTTCCCAGTCGCGTTACCTTTTCGTGACTGCTTTTCGTACATAAGTGACGGCTTTAAGCAGTCACAAAAAGCCTTTTTTCTTGTAGTGCTATTTTATCCACAAAGTTACAAGAATTCCCATTGTCCATTGGGTTTTGCATAATATCATACATAGTAATTTCAATTTTCTCGTTGGCCACAGTCATGGAAAGAGTTCCATTGCCAACATTAATAATAGTGTTTGTCGTTGCCATGAATGGACGCCCAAGTAGAATTGGGGAATCACGATGACTACACTCACTATTGGCCATCTCAAGCACCACAAAATCCACATGTATGATTAATGAGTCCACCTGAACCAAAACATCTTCCACAATCCCCAACGGTCTTTTAATAGATCGATCAGCAAGTTGGAGAGCCATGGATGTAGGTTTCAATTCAGGCAAACCCATCTCAAGATACATATAATGAGGCAACAAATTAATACTAGCGCCTAGGTCCAACATCGCCTTCACCTTACTCGAGTTCCCCATATTGATAGAAATTATAAAACTTCCGGGGTCCTTTTGTTTGGGTGGGAGGTTTTGTTGTACCACTGCACTAGCATTCTCTCCCATAATAACCTTCTCATCCTTGCCATACTTTGGTTTCCTGGAATTAATTTCTTTGAAAAACTTAGCATAAGCCGGAACATTTTTTATCACATTCAACAAAGGGAGATTGATGTTCACTTTAGAGAACATGTCCATCAACTCCGACATTTGTTGATCCATTTTATTCCTCATAAATCTTTCAGGAAACGGTACAGCCGGTACATGTGGATTGGGGGTTGGAGAGTCAACTTTAGATTTCTCCCCCAATTCATTAGTATCTTTATCCTCATTAACAATTTCAACAACAGGAGGTGGAACAGAAGATGAAGAAGAAATTACCTCGCTACCTACCTGTTTACCATTCCGGAGTGTGGTAATGGCCTTTGCTTGGTGACCTTGACTCGGGAAAGTCCCTGACTTGTGCCCTTGTGAGGCTTGAAAGGCTTCTGCCATCTGCCGTATTTGGGTCTCCACTTTCTTCATTGCAGCTTCATGATTCTTTGCTTCCTGCTGCTGTTCAGCTCTCAACTGCTCTATTGCCTCCTCCCAAGGCTCCTTCTTACTTTCAAATACCCCTTGTGGAGGTGGAGGATGGAGACGTTTATTTTGTGGATTCTGATTACCTCCCCACGAGAAATTAGGATGATTCCTCCACCCTGGATTATAAGTGTTGCCGTAGGGCATGTTCTGTGGAGGCCTTGGGGGATGCCCATACATAGCATTTACCTGTTCAGGATCAAAACCAAACTGCACACTACTTGGACACATATTAGTAGCATGAGAATTTAAACCACAGTAAGCACATAAATCATTTACCACATTGGCACTAGAAGAGGTGCCTTGAGCAGTCAACTTGTCAAACTTACTACTTAAGACTGCAATTTACTTGGAAAGATTATCAGTAACAATAAAATCCAATACCCCCTTGTTTTAGCGCTAGAACTCTTTTGTTGAGAATTAGCACTCAACATCTCAAATAAGGCCTTAGTCTCCTCAGGGGTCTTGGCTCCTATAGAGCCTCCTGCTGCATTGTCCACAACAAACTGAGTGGAATCATTCAAGCCATCATAGAAAGCTTGATTCAAAGAGGGTAAAGTGAAATTATGCTGAGGACATTGAATAAGAATCATATTAAATCTCTCCCAAGCTTTATGGAGAGGTTCTCCCATATCTTGTGTGAAAGTCATCAATTTTTGCCTAAAATTAGCCTGCAGATGATGTGGGTAGTACCTCCTAAGAAAAATATCTTGCATCTCAGTCCATGTGCTGATGCTTTGGGATGAAAGCATCATTAACCAAGTTTTCGCTACCCCTTTTAGAGTGTAAGGGAAGCACTTAAGCCTAATCTGCTCTTCAGTCACTCCCGCTCTTAATAAAAACTGGGCTACCGTCATAATGTATTCTTTCAAGAAAGTCAAGGCATCCTCGCCTGGTAGCCCCTGAAAACTAGGTAGCATAGCAAAATACTGACCTTTGACCTCTAGATTCTTTGCTGCTTCGGACAACACTATGCATGAGGTAGAAGTGTCTACCCTAGGTCTAAGGTAATCATTCATCGTTTGTGCCGGTGGTTCTGCCATCTCGGCTTTCTCTTCCTTTACCTCGGTGGTAGAGGGTTCTGATTCGGTGTCCGAATCTGAAAATAGGGGATTAAAGAGGGGATCGCCCTCAAATACTTCCTCAAGAAGCTTAATGTCTTTAGCTTTATTAAGTCTATTTATGTTGTCATCCAATGTCACCAATATAGGATTCAAAGAACGACGACCTTGCATTCACTACCTAACCTACTTGTTTACTTGCAACAAGTCCCCGTCAACGGCGCCAAAAACATGATGGAGAAAAATTCCTCTAGTAATAAAAACCGAGCAAGTGTACTCACCACCGGTGTAGCAGTATGCACGAGCAGGGGTCGAACCACAGAGACTCGTTGGTAAACAAATAAAATAGAAGCAGTGAATATAGTAACCACAGATTTTTGATTGAAAACAGAAAATTAATTCTAAAGTAGAGATCAAACGATTAAAGCTAAAGAAAGCAATTTAAAAGTAAAGAATTAATTCAGATCGACAACGGAGATTCACGGATTGGATTCACAATTACTTTCACTTTATGCTATTTTTATTGCTACAAACATTAATCTCAATCTAGGATTCATTCACAAAAGTAAGGATTGGGACGGTGTGGTGCCCGGATTGCAACCCTTTTAATTGTTATCAAGCTGCGATTTCTATTACGGCCTCACAACAATCAAACAATTATTCAGCACTTTAGAATATAGGAATCTAAACCCTTTTGATTTCTATAACGGCCTCAATTAGATCTAATCTTCAAAGCAGTGTTCAATTATATCAATCCCCAATTTAATGGCGCAATCGATACCCAAATAATTAAAAGGCCAAAGTCATCTTAACATGAAATTGAAACCTTAAAACTTTTAAAGATTAATACTTTGAAGAACTAGAAAGAGATCCAATTGGAAGAATTAAATCGTTAGCATAAAGATTCAGTAATCGTTACAACCAATCCGCAAATCTAAACGATTTAACTACTAAACGACATAATGAAACTAACAATAATCATAAAACAAAAGAACATCAAAACCTGAAGAATCCGGAATTGATGAACGAAGATCACTTCTATTAAAAACTCAAAAAATAACACAAAAGATCTATCAAAAAGTGTTTTTCCAAAGTGTACTGCTGAAGTATATATACTAGGGCAAAATCCATAGACAAAAACGTGAGAAAAGTCGAGAACGCCCTTCATTAGTTGCTGAAAACTGCTGCTGAAAATGGGCTTAGCGCGGCCGCCCTGAGGATGAGCGCGTCCGCTCTGAATGGCAGAAAGTTTGGCTCTCTTTTCTTCACTTGAGCGCGGCCGCTCTAGTGTTGAGCGCGACCGCGCTGGAGGTCAGTTTCTGGAGCTCGAATCTGTTTCACTATTTTCCTGCTCCGCTCCACTCCAACTTGATTTCTTGCACTTTTTCTTGACAAAACTCAACACTTAACCATCTCTTTACCCTGTACTCATGAAATACTCAACAACCACATTAAAACAACATAAAATTCGGGATTTTGAGCCTAAAATAGGTTCGTAAACATGTAAAATGGGTGTGTAAAAACACATCCATCAACGTCAAATAATCTCATAAAATAGCAAAAATAGAGGCCATAAAAACTAAATAACAGTGAACTTAACTAAAAACAACTGTTCAAGAACAAATCAATATATAACCTCCTCGACAATAAATATATACTCCCATTGCAAGATTCTCACGGAGAATAAAATAGAAGAATTAGTTAAGCACTACCAGTCTCGCTACTGAAGCAAAAGCGGAACCAAAATACTTTCAAAATGACCTTATTCTTCATTGATTTGTCATTTTACGCCCCTTGCCGAGTATTGATGTGCCTATAGAAAAAGATTCGATCCAATTGCACCAAAGAGGCCAACAAATATGTTTCATGCCCAAGCCCATATGTGACTTCACTACTTGGCTATATATACACCCTCCCACCATTGACAATGTAAGTTCACTCTCTCTCTCATTCTTTCTCTCTCTAAAATATATTGTGATAATCTCTATATACTTATCATAGATCAGATTGATAATTCTCACGTCGGAGGGTTTTGGGGGAAAAGGCCCCCCACCCCAAACGGCGTTTTATTTTGTAGGTCCCATAATATATCGAACCCGAGGGACTTTCGTCCGAATCATATAGCTTTGCCACCCCAGTAAGCCATTTTTTCATGGTGGCATCAGTTGGTTCCGTTGTCGGGATTGACATTTTCTTCTGATGATATATGCCTGATAGAGGAGCCAACTGTATCAAAACTAGACTATAGCAAGGGGAAACAGCCAGAACGGAAGTGAGCAACTTCCCTCCCTTCCTTGTCGGGGATGGCAGCAAATCTGGATTGAGACGCTGAACGAAGCAGAGACCAGAAAAAGAAAAAAAATTGGGTATGCTTATATGCGATTCAATGACGTCATCTCTGGGAATCCTGGGGAGAGACCCAACGAAGACAGCTCCGTCGGCGTTAGAAACAACGGTCACCGCCGTTGACCACCTCATTTCTACCACCGTCACCACATGGGAAAACGCATCTGGTTTAGAAGACCAACAAAAAATACACCTACGGCGTCTCCACGCTAAGGGAATCATGTGGAGCATTCGGACAATCGATCACCCAACCAAGATCAAGAAAGCGAGGAGCCGACGACGGTTGTGGTCCGGCTGAGCCACGACGGAGACGTCGAGGCAGATTTGAACTGCCTGTTCACAGCGTCGCAGAAGGCGATGGGACTGACGGTGGTCTCACTGAAGGATCTACGGTGGTGGACGGTGGGAAGGTTTCTGGAAGATTTCAGATTTGTGAGTGATTTAGAGAAGGAAAACATAGATGCGGCGATTAAGCATATATATGCACCGGATCTGAGATCTGGATGGGGCGTACATGTTTTTCAGGAGGTTAAGTTGTTGGCTAAGAAGATAGATCGGGAAGGATTAGATTCTGCCATTGATGAGCTTGTTCAGATTGACATGCTGAGGAAATTGGTGCGAAATCTATTTACAAAGAAAGATGTATTATCGTGGATGACATCTTTGGGCTAAGTACATGTCTATCTCTGGGTCTCCAGATGATGAATATGATATCATCCCTTTGCTTGCAGTATGCAGAGGAGGGTTTGTTAACTGTAGAATGATCAAGCTACATGCCAATAGTATCTTCCTCCGTTAAATGTCTCGGTCTCGTTAAATTTGATGGCCATTTCAACTAATGACCGTTAAATTCTCCATTAAAACTTCAACATAATTCGTAAAATGTCATTAACCTCCGTCAGGTCATCTCTTCCCATCTTTGCTATTCATGTTAGATTATTTTTATATGAACCCATTATCATTATGTGACAATATGAATGCATGATTAGATAAAGTTGATAGAACGGGTTGACTTTACTTGTTATTTGCCTATATATTTGTGGCACACCAATTAAGATAATGGATAACTAAAACGTGATTGGATACACCCATTTTAAAATGCAAACATATAGTAAAGTGAAATTGTAACAAACTTTCTTATTATTCCATCAACATTACAAAGACTCTCTATTATATACAAGCTGAAGACTAACAAACTGAGCTAGACTAACATACACCTTACATAGCTATGCTATTATACACTTTGTAACAAACTAACTGACCTAACTGCCTTGCTAATGTAAGTAATCGTTTCAAAGGGTAACAATATGATTGTTACCCTCTTCCATATTATCCCCCTCAAGCTAGAAGTGCTGAACAAATCAAAAACTTTTAGCTTGGATAAAGAAGGAAATAATAAGGTAGAAGGCAAAGCCTTGGTGAACATATCAGCTAGCTGAGTCTTGGTTGATGTAAAAGAAGGAATAACAAAACCTGACTTGATTCTGTCTCTGACCAAGTGACAATCAATGTCAATGTGTTTGGTCCTTTCATGAAAAACAGGGTTGGAAGCTATGTGAAGAGCAAATTGTTATCACTGCAACAAGGGATCGGCACAAGCTTGTCAACCCGAAAATCTTTTAATAGAGACACAAGCCAAATTAATTCACAACACACATTAGCCATAGCCCTATATTCTCGCTTCACCAAGATCTAGCCACGATATGTTGCTTCTTGGCTTTCCATGAAATCAAAGAACCCCCAAGAAGAATGCAATGACCAGAGATAGATCTTCCGGTGGTAGGACATGTACCCCAATCAAGATCACAAAGAGGCTTGAAGAGTGAGATCTCGCATTTGAAGGATAAAGAAGACCTTGACCAGAGCTCTCTTCAAGTATCTCGACCACCTTAAGAGCAAACTTGAAAGTGAGGAGATCCGGGACTAGCCATGAACCGACTTAGGATATGAACACCGTAAGCGAGGTCCAGTCTTGTAATAGTGAGATAAACCGCCTTACTCCACCGCCTCCTATAAGCATCGGGATTAGAAATCAACTCACCCACATCCGCCGAGAGTTTATGATTGGAATCCATTGGAATCTTGGATGGCTTGCAACCAAGAAGACCAAATTCAAGTAAGAATATCAACTGCATATTTCTTCTGATGAATGCATACACCAGCAGCAGACCTAGCCACCTCAATGCCCAAAAAATAGTGCAATTTACCTAAATCCTTTATATTGAACTTAGAATGAAGGTAAGTTTTAATGTCTGAGATCAACTTAGCATCAAGATTTCGCCTAAGAGAATGTCATCCACATAGACTAACAAGGCAAATGAAATGATGACCAGAGGTGAATGTGAATAGAGAATTATCACAGTGAGACTGAACAAACCCAAACTGAAGTAATGTGGTGGAAAACTTTGAAAACCACTGCCTAGGAGCTTGTTTGAGACCATAGAGAGATTTTTGAAGTTTGCAAACCACAAAGTTGATCGGACTCAAAGAAATTGGACGAGAAAGATGGAATATTGTAGCCTTGAGGTAGAGCCATATAGACCTCTTCATTTAGCTCCCCATGTAAAAAGGCATTACTAACATCCATTTGAGACAAAAACCAATTCTTGGAAGCAGTCAAGGCCAAGAACACTCTCACAGTTGTCATCTTTGCAACAGGTGCAAAGGTATCAAAATAATCAAGACCAAGAGTTTGAGCAAACCCTTTGGCCACAAGCCCGGCTTTCAGACTTGTCAACCGAGCCATCTCGGCTTGTATTTAACCTTGTAGATCCATTTACACCCCACAATTTTCTTGCCAGGAGGTAAGCACTGCAAGGACCAAGTGTTGTTTTGTTCCAAAGCATTTAACTCAGAAGTCATTGCTTCACACCATTTTGGATCAAGAACAGCTTGTTTGTAAGAAGAAGGCTCAACAATGGAAGAGATGTTAGAAATATAAGAGAGATATGATGGAGAAATATTTGCATATGACACATAGTTAGAGAGAGGATACAAGCAAGTGCTTACAGATGAGGAAGAAGATGAGGGTGCAGGAGTCTTGAATTGAGGTAAGAGACCTGTATAGTCCTTGTATTTGATGGGAATTGTTTTTGATCTGAGAGGTCTATGATGAGGTTGAGAACTGAGTAAAGTTGGTGAAGAATCAGATGTATGATTGGATGTAACATCATTATGAACAGGAGAATGATAAGATGGAGTAGGTGAAGAAGGCCCAGTATTAATGATGGGAGAAGATACATCAGTATTAATGATGGGAGAAGGTACATCAGGAGGAGAGGTGGTTGTACTCAAATCAGGCTCATCAAATGAGAAATCAAGGGGAGAGTGTAATGGAAAAGTGAGAGAGTAGGTAGAATCAGATGTAGCAGAAGATGATTTGAAAGGAAATTGATCTTCATAGAAATGTACATCTCTGCTATGAATTATTTTATGAGAAGATAGCTCATACAATTTATAAGCTTTTTTTCCAAATGGATAACCAAGAAACACACACTTGGTAGCTCTTGCTTCAAATTTGTCTCTTGATGATTTTAAAGTGGAAGCAAAACATAGACACCCAAATACTCTAAGATGATTGTAAGTGGGAGCATGACCCAAGAGAAGTTCATAAGGAGATTTATGATCAAGAATAGCAGTGGGAAATCGATTAATGAGATAAGTGGCAGTAAGAATGCATTCACCCTTAATTTTATTGGAAGACCCGACCGAAATCGAAGAGCTCTTGCAATTTCCAATAAGTGCCTCGTGCTTTCTTTCAACTCTCCCATTTTGTTGGGGAGTTTGGACACATGAGCTATGTTGAGAAATGCCAAGTGGAAGAAGAATAGAATCAATGGATGAATTGAAGAACTCAGATCCATTGTCAGATCTGATAACAAGTGGTTTAGCTTGAAACTGATTTGAAATGAATTTGAGAAAGAAGGCAAGATACTGACTGACTTGAGATTTTGAATGAAGCAAATATGTCCATGTGCATCTAGTACAATCATCAACTATGGTCAAGAAGGAATGACAACCATTTAAAGTGGGAGATTTGTATGGCCCCCACACATCACAATGAATAAGAGAAAAGGAACGAAGCATGAGATAAGCTTATAGGAAAAGGAATTCTTGTTTGCTTTGCATAATGGCATATCTCACACAAAAACTTAGCATTGTCAGAAGTAGAACAAGAAACATCAGACATATGCTTCAGAACAGAGATAGAACAATGACCTAATCTATTATGCCAAAGAGAAAGAGAGTTTGAATTTGAAACAGTTAATGAAGTACTAGTAGTAGAACCACTCATAGGAAGTACAAGTCTATACAGATGCCCTTGTAGTTGTCCAATCCCCATCACCTTCTTCCCCACTAAAGCCTGAAATATGCAATAAGAAGGAAAGAAGATGAGACAGAGGTTACTATCACAAGCTAACTTACTTCCAGATATGAGATTGAACTTGAAATTGGGAATATATAGCACATTATGCAATATCAGTGAAGAAGTAAGTTTGATAGTACCTTTATGAGTGATTTGTGCAGACTGACCATTAGGTAATAAGACAAGAGAATTGAGAGGGACAGGATTAATCAATGACTCAAAAGAATTTGTGATATGATCAGTTGCACCAGAATCTATGATCCAGTCATTGGAAAAAGGTGTGTTCTGAGTTAAACTAGCAACACAAGGTGATGTAGTGATTATACCTGCAATGTGATCATTGTGAACACTGATTTGTTGTTGATTGATCAGGTTGAGTAGATGCTGATACTGAGAATCAGTAAGATCATTAGGACTGCAATCATGGCTAGCTGAGACATTGTCAGTCATGAGAGTGCTGTTGTTTGCAGAAGGTATGTACTTATTCTTGAGTTTTGGCATCTTGGAGGGATCGTGTTTGACTCCATACATTGGATGCCAATCAGGAAATCCATTGATGAAGAAACAGCTCTCCTTTGTATGTTTAATCCCCCCACAATGATCACATGACAACTTGGACTTATCAATCTTCTTCAAACCACTGAGATTATTATTAGAACCTGATGGCTTATAGCTCTGAGGTCTCTTAATCATCAATGCAGTAGTAGAATCAGCAACAATCATTGGAAACTTGGATGCATTGACAGCATTGATAATACCTCTTTGTTTTTCATCTTGAGCTAACAGAGAACATGCTACAGCCAAAGTTGGTAAAGGAGTCTTGGCTAAAATAATGCCTCTAATATGACTAAAATTGTCATTTAAGCCCATGAGAAACTGAGTTAACTGCTGCAATTGCTCAGTTTCTTCAACTTTCTTAAGAGCACCACAAGTGCAGTTGCAAGTGCATTTTGGAGCTTGAACCAAGTGAGCATATTCATCCCATAGGGCCTTGAACTTAGTAAAGTATGCAGATAATGAGAGATTTTCCTGAGTAAAAGAACTAATCTCCTTCCTTATTTGATATACTTGTGGCGCATTGCCTTGAGTAAATCGCTCAATCAAATTGTCCCAAATTTCCTTAGCAGTGGTTGTATACACAATACTAGACTTAATCTCAGCAGAAACAACATTGAATATCCAAGAAATAACCATATCATTGCATCGACACCATTGATGAAAGTATTTCGAGTTGATAACTGGTTGTTTGTGCAAACCAGTTACCATTCCCAGCTTATTCTTAGTGGATAAAGCAATTGTCATATTGCGTTTCCATGAATTGAAATTGTGTTCAACTAGTACTTCGCAATTAAGCACAAACCTGAGTGATCATTCGGATGCAGAAATAGAGGATGATGAGGACTTAACACCAAGGCGATATCAATCAGATCATAATCATCTGTAGCTCCACCAATGTCTTCTGTTCTGGTTTCTGGAGAAGTTGATCCATCTTCCGCCATGGAAATGATCTGAATTCAATGCTCGAGAAAAGAGAATAGAAGGAAATTGACGAAAGTAATCGTCAATTGCTTGCTGATAATCAGCAAATGCAATCAGAGGGAAGAAAGAAGAATGCGGAAACAATGCTCTGATACCATATAGTAAAGTGAAATTGTAACAAACTTTCTTATTATTCCATCAACATTACAAAGACTCTCTATTATATACAAGCTGAAGACTAACAAACTGAGCTAGACTAACATACACCTTACATAGCTATGCTATTATACACTTTGTAACAAACTAACTGACCTAACTGCCTTGCTAACAGAAGTAACTGCTTCAGTGGTAACAATATGATTGTTACCCTCTTCCATATTAAAACAGGAAATGTGTTCCCAAAAATTATTGATGTGTATTTTGCAATGGTAAATAGTCGTATGTTTTAGATGATTCGTCAATATGCTTCTTATCCTTCGGTATGATTAGATGCTTAGTAAAATCAAAGGACAATTTAACCATGTACTAGTACCATTTATACATACTTGATAGAATTATTTGATACAACTAGTTTACAACTTGTTACTAGTCACCAGAAAGATGGAATAATTACCAACTTATATAATGTACTATACAATAAAGGTAGTGTACTATCTATTGACAAAATAATGCAATGTATTTTCTAATTTTGTTACAAATAATACAATTTGTTTGCATTATTTGAGTCAAAATTGGAAAGTACGTTGCATAAAAATAGTACGTAAATTACATTATTTGTAATGAATTGATAAAGTACATTGCATTAAGTTGTCACTATATAGTACATTACATTGATTGTAAAATCGTAAAAGTACGTTGCATATTTTGGTCATTTACCCCAGAAAGATAGTGGCTGATTAAAATTGAAACCAAGATTGTTACAATAATTCCCTTGGACAGAAACTGGAAATATGTTAAAAATGACTCGTATCCGAAATTCTACTAAGATTGTTTTTGGGCTTTATTTAATTTTGGGATATGAATTATTAATTTTTGAATAGAGATATTTGAGTTAGTACACTACTAGAAATCACATTTTAGGCGACCAATCTAAGGAGACCAAAAAAAAATTGGTCGCCTAAACAATCTTTAGGCAACCAAAACAAAGCCTGGTCGCCATAAGTTACTCTTTCGCGACCGCATTTAGGCGACCAACAGTTTTGTCGCCTTAACATATTTTAGGCGACCAAATAAAATATTTGCCGCCTTAACATATTTTAGGCGACTATTCACATGTGGTCGCCTCAAACAATAGAGTTTAGGCGACTAAATTTTGCTTTGGTCGCCTCAAAAATAATTTAGGCGACTATATTGAATCTTGGTCGCCTTAAAGACAGTTTAGGCGACTTTTTGGAATCTTGGTCGCCTTAAACAGAGTTTAGGCGACTATTAATATGTGGTCGCCTCAAACAACAGTGTTTAGGCGACTAAATTTTTCTTTTGGTCGCCTCAAACATAATATAGGCGACTGTTTGGAATCTTGGTCGCCTTAAACAGAGTTTAGGCCACTATTTTGTCTCTTGGTCGCCTTTAAAGTTGCTATCTACTTTCATTTGTTTAGTTTTTTTCTATCATTTTTTATATAACATTTTCTAAAAAAAACCACTAATTAACAAAGACTAAAATATTATTTTCTAGTCAATAAAAAATTTAAAAATAAATAAAAAATAAATATAGGGTAGTCCGTCCCTCTTTTGACTTTTCTTCTATATACTTTCATTTGTTTAGTTTTTTTCTATCTTTTTTTATATAACTTTTTAAAAAAAAAACCACTAATTAACAATGTCTAAAATATTATTTTCTAGTCAATAAAAAATTTTTTAAAAAATAAAAAATAAATATAGCATAGTCCGTCCCTCTTTTGACTTTTCTTCTATATACTTTCATTTGTTTAATTTTTTTCTATCTTTTTTATATAACTTTTTTAAAAAAAAACAACAACTAATTAACAAAGTCTAAAATATTATCTTATAGTCAATAAAAAATTTAAAAACAAATAAAAAATAAATATAGGGTAGTCCGTAACTCTTTTGACTTTTATTCTATATACTTTCATTTGTTTAATTTTTTTCTATCTTTTTTTATATAACTTTTTAAAAAAAAAACCACTAATTAAAAAAGGCTAAAATATTATTATCTAGTCAATAAAAAATTTTAAAAAAATAAAAAATAACTATAGGGTAGTCCGTCCATCTTTTGACTTTTCTTCTATATACTTTCATTTGTTTAGATTTTTTCTAATTAATCATTTTTTAAATTTTTTTCAACATTATAAATGACATTTAAAGTGTTTTTCATCTCTATGATATTCCTCAAAATCCAAATGGAAATCGAGTTACAAATATGTGGCATTATTTAGGATTTTTAAGATTTTATGTGTCCCGATCTTGTGAAAATGGTATACGGCTACCTCGTTTATTTTTTTTTAATTTTTTTTTACATTCTAAATGACATTTAAAGTGTTTTCATCTCTATGACTTTCCTCAAAATCCAAATGGAAACTGAGTTACAAATATGTGCCATTATTTAGGGTTTTAAGGAATGTGTCCCGATCTTGTGAATATGGTATACGGCTACCTCGTTAATTTTTTTTAATTTTTTTTTACATTCTAAATGACATTTAAAGTGTTTTTCATCTCTATGATATTCCTCAAAATCCAAATGGAAATTGAGTTACAAATATGTGCCATTATTTAGGGTTTTTTAGGTTTTATGTGTCCCGATCTTGTGAAAATGGTATACGGCTACCTCGTTTATTTTTTTTAATTTTTTTCTACATTCTAAATGACATTTAAAGTGTTTTTAATCTCTATGATATTCCTCAAAATCCAAATGGAAATTGAGTTACAAATATGTGTCATTATTTAGGGTTTTAAGGAATGTGTCCCGATCTTGTGAAAATGGTATACGGCTACCTCGTTTATTTTTTTTTAATTTTTTTCTACATTCTAAATGACATTTAAAGTGTTTTTTATCTCTATGATATTCCTCAAAATTCAAATGGAAATTGAGTTACAAATATGTGCCATTATTTAGGGTTTTAAGGAATGTGTCCCGATCTTGTGAAAATGGTGTACGGCTACCTCGTTTATTTTTTTTTTAATTTTTTTCTACATTCTAAATGACATTTAAAGTGTTTTTAATCTCTATGATATTCCTCAAAATCCAAATGGAAATTGAGTTACAAGTATGTGCCATTATTTAGGGTTTTAAGGAATGTGTCCCGATCTTGTGAAAATGGTATACAGCTACCTCGTTTATTTTTTTTTTAATTTTTTTCTACATTCTAAAAGACATTTAAAGTGTTTTCATCTCTATGACTTTCCTCAAAATCCAAATGGAAACTGAGTTACAAATATGTGCCATTATTTAGGGTTTTAAGGAATGTGTCCCGATCTTGTGAAAATGGTATACAGCTACCTCGTTTATTTTTTTTTAATTTTTTTTACATTCTAAATGACATTTAAAGTGTTTTTTATCTCTATGATATTCCTCAAAATCCAAATGGAAATTGAGTTACAAATATGTGCTATTATTTAGGGTTTTTAAGGTTTTATGTGTCCCGATCTTGTGAAAATGGTATACGGCTACCTCGTTTATTTTTTTTTAATTTTTTTCTACATTCTAAATGACATTTAAAGTGTTTTCATCTCTATTATTATAATGTTATTACTAATTATTATTGAGTTACAAATATGTGCTATTATTATTATTATTATTATTATTATTATTATTATTAATTATTTTTTATATCAATTATTATAATGTTATTACTAATTATTATTGTAGTACTGAGCATTTACATTTATTATACAATTATTATTATTAAATAATTTTATTAGATTTTAAATGAATTGAATATTTTTTCAAATAAAAAAACTAAGTATCATTATTATCATTTATTATTAAGTCATTTTCTTTCACATGGATCTTCATCTTAGCCATATATAATAACACATTCAAGTTGAATCCAATGGCTCACATTTTAATAAATTATTTCACTTGGATCACCATCTCAACCATCCATTCCTATTAAATCAACGGTCCAAATTTCTTACTCACACACTTTCAAATCTTTTCACAAAACAAAACCAAATCCTCCTCAATTTCTTTCTCCACGCCTCCTCAATTTCTCTCTCTCTCTATCTCTCCACAACAGACGCAGACCCATCACCGGCCGGAATCCCCCCCCTCCCTTTCCCCTTCACCCGGCTCTCCCCTCGACCGTGCCGCTTCTCCATCACC